>OVBE01007993.1:0-17763 GCA_900406425.1 Iberis pinnata
TAAGAGGGCCAAAGGAGCATATTCTTCCCCCAATAGGGACACACGAGCATTTTCCCCTATAAAATTCGAGTTGACAAAAAAAAAAGGTAAGTTTGCATTGTAACCACTAATGGGTGGGCCTTTATTCTACTATGGAAAAAAAACTTGTACGAACAATTAACGACTAAAACATCCTACACGTGGACAGTTAATAATAACATTTCTTCTTTTATATATATATTTTTTGTTTGTAGCTTTCTCCCCTTAGAATCAGATCGAAACCCACTGAAAAAGGTAAATTGTCACGAGTAAACACCTCCCCATCCAATAAGAATGAAACACGTGGGGATCAAGCTACGTGGCATTGTCATTCTCAGGATCACTCATAACTGACGACTGATAAGATTGCCTCGTGAAACTGAAAAGAAAGATCAGTCCAGTGTTCTCTTCTACGATGGAGTCCATGCGAATCTCCGATTTATCGACCGGAGCTGAGATTTCGTTGCATTGCAATGGAAGATGGAGAACCAGGATGTTTCTGGCTAAGAGCAGAAACTGGCGACCGGCGTCGTCTAAAAGGCGTTTCCCGTCGGTGAAATCTGTCTCTAGCGAGCCCATGGAGAAGGTTACCAATACCGATACAGTTAACGATACCGAACAAGGTTAAGTTCATTCTGGAGTTTCTCATCTAAATAGATGCTTTTAAGCGTGAATGGTTTTAGTACATGAATTAGGGTATCTAAATTTTGGAGTTTATTAGTGAATGTTAGGTATGTGAAGTTACTGATATGTTCTATCTCCGTCTTCCAGATCATTCGTGTTGTTATAAATTTTGATAGATTTTCTTTTGCATTGACTGAATCAGAAGTCACTGGCTCGCTGACCCTGTTTACTCCAGATGCTAGCTCTGTAGTCTCGAACATCAAATACCACTCCAAATTCACGCCTCTGTATTCTCCGGAGACTTTTGAGTTACCTAAGGCTTTCTTTGCGACTGCTCAGAGTGTTAGAGACGCATTAATCATAAACTGGAACGCAACTTATGAGTATTACAACAAGATGAATGTGAAACAGGCGTACTATTTGTCAATGGAGTTTTTACAGGTTTGCTTTGTCCTCTCCTTTCTCGTTGTTTGACTCTCGACATCTTGTATTTGATTATTATCTGACCATCTTCCACTGTAGGGTAGAGCCCTATCAAACGCAGTAGGTAACCTTGGGCTTACTGGCGCTTATGGTGATGCTCTGAAGAGGCTAGGATTCGATTTGGAAAGTGTAGCTAGTCAGGTGAGTTGTTAAGCATCTTGCTATAAATCTATTGGTTACTACAAAAGACTAAGAATTGGTGGTCGTCACAGAGCCTTTATCTTCTTATTTGTTCTCAGATGCTAAATTCTTCACTTCCAATTTTTAGGAGCCAGACCCTGCACTTGGGAACGGTGGACTTGGGAGGCTTGCCTCGTGCTTTTTGGATTCTATGGCAACATTAAATTATCCGGCATGGGGGTATGGACTTAGATACAAGTATGGCTTGTTTAAACAAATAATCACAAAAGATGGACAGGAGGAAGCTGCAGAAGATTGGCTTGAGGTGTTCTTAGCTTATTTATAGTCCCGTACATCATTTGCTATTGAACAGTATATTATATTTTGCACACAATTCAAGCATTGCTGAGCAGTGTACATCTTTATTTACTTACCTGTTTCTTCCAGCTAAGCAATCCTTGGGAAATAGTCAGAAACGATGTCTCATATCCTGTAAAGTTCTATGGAAAAGTGGTTTATGGGTCAGATGGTAAGAAACGGTGGATTGGTGGAGAAGACATAGTGGCTGTTGCGTATGATGTACCAATACCTGGCTATAAAACTAAGACTACGATAAATCTGCGACTCTGGTCAACAAAAGCTCCTTCAGATGATTTTGATTTATCTTCATTTAATTCTGGAAAGCACACTAAGGCAGCAGAAGCTCTATACAACGCTGAAAAGGTCTGTACATTTCTGCTGTTCTCTTATCTCGCATAGATTTTGTTTCTTATAATTAATCGAAAACTCTAGCAAGATGCATTAAGTTTCATGTAAAGTTACTATCACATTTGTTTCTCAAATGAGGCACCTTTAAGTACTATTTCAACCGTGACTGGAGAGTAGTGCATATATCTTATAAATTAAGTGAAAACTTGCAGCAAAGAATATGTCATCACATGGATTTAGTTTTGCATCACTTGTGTTGTTTATGACACGAGTTTTCAATGTGGACACAATAATACAACAGTTGTTTTCTTCCCTTCTCTCCTAATGGAATCAGATTTGTTATGTGCTTTATCCGGGAGATGAATCAGTTGAAGGAAAGGCTCTTCGTCTGAAGCAACAGTACACTTTGTGCTCAGCCTCGCTCCAAGATATCATTGCACGTTTTGAGACAAGGTCTGGAGCAAGTATTAACTGGGAAGAATTTCCAGAGAAAGTTGCTGTGCAGATGAATGATACTCACCCTACCCTATGCATTCCTGAGCTAATGAGGATTCTGATGGATTTGAAAGGACTAAGTTGGGAGGACGCTTGGAAAATCACACAAAGGTACTTCTTAAAGTGACTAAACGTGTGTCTTCTTGTTCCTATTACTAGTCTCTTGTTCTTGTTTGTTTCTGTCGTTCCAAAATATAAGATTATTTACAAGTTTGAAAACTGCTACGAGTTTCTAAAAAGTCAATAATGTTTTTAGGACTGTGGCGTACACAAACCATACAGTCTTGCCTGAGGCACTGGAGAAGTGGAGTTTGGAACTTATGGAAAAGTTGCTCCCTCGTCATGTTGAGATTATAGAAACGATTGATGAAGAGGTCATACCCGAACAACACCAAGTATCTGTTCTATTTTTTCCATATCTGATCTTATCTGGACTTTCATATATTTCAGTTAGTTCGAACAATTGTTTCCGAGTATGGAACAACAGATCCTGACTTACTCGAGAAGAAACTTAAGGCAATGAGGATTTTAGAAAATGTCGACTTGCCATCTGCTTTTGCAGATGTGATTGTGAAGCCGAAGAAGAAACCAGTTATTGCAGAAAACACTATAGACAAGGTTGACGATGCTCAAACTGTGGTGAAAAAGGAAGAAGAAGAAGAAATTGTTGATGAGGAAGTTTTCCGAGAACTGACAGTAAGACCACCAAAGATGGTCCGTATGGCCAACCTTGCTGTTGTGGGTGGTCATGCTGTAAATGGGGTTGCAGAGATACACAGTGAAATAGTGAAGCAGGATGTGTTTAATGATTTCGTTAAGGTGAACATTCTAACGAGTAAAATATTTTAATAAGTAAAGCGTAATGCTATATAGTGTGCTCATTGGAAAGAGCATACTTTTTCAACTCCTAATATTCTATTTTTGCTGTAGTTGTGGCCGGATAAGTTTCAGAACAAAACAAATGGAGTAACACCAAGGAGATGGATTCGTTTTTGCAATCCTTATCTAAGTGATATTATAACTAAATGGATAGTCACTGAAGACTGGGTCTTAAATACTGTAAAGCTTGCGGAACTAAGAAAGGTATGTGCTTTATCAGATTCAATGTTGTTTCACATGCTGTTATATATGTAGTAAGACATTGTTTACGTTTGTTCGGCCTTTCCACAGTTTGCAGATAATGAAACCCTTCAATCCGAGTGGTGGGAAGCAAAGAAGAAGAACAAGTTGAAGGTTGTATCCCTAATCAAAGAAAGAACTGGATATACTGTCAGCCCGGATGCAATGTTCGACATTCAGGTCAGCTCGAGAGAATCTTGTTTTCTTAAAAATTTAAGAGTTGTTTACTTTGATGTTGCTATCCATGCTTAAACCCATTGAAGCCTGCAAATTGAGCTTTCTTGTCATCTCATAATGTAGTAGATCTCTTGATCTTTGCTTTTAAAACTATTTACAGATCAAGCGTATCCACGAGTACAAGCGACAACTGCTTAATATCTTAGGAATTGTTTACCGATACAAAAAGATGAAAGAAATGAGTGCTAATGAGAGGGAGAAGGCATTTGTTCCAAGAGTTTGCATATTTGGCGGAAAAGCATTTGCCACATATGTGCAAGCTAAGAGGATTGTTAAATTTATCACAGATGTTGGGTCTACAATAAACCATGATCCAGAAATTGGTGACCTGCTTAAGGTACGTGACCTCGTTATTATAATGTACATACTTGCATACTCATATTTAATAGTCTCGTTGAAATCCCTAACTCTATTGTAGCCACTAATCAGAAGCATTATTTACCTTGTAGGTTATCTTTATTCCTGATTACAATGTCAGTGTTGCTGAATTGCTAATTCCAGCGAGTGAGCTTTCTCAGCATATCAGGTAAGTAAAAACTTGTTTGGCTTAGTCGCTTTCTAGTTTTTGGTCACAACTCAATGAATCTGAAATACTGATACTGAGATAAATCAGGAACTGTAATAGTTTCTAAGTGTCTTGTCAACCTTGGCAACAAATCATAACACTAGGAGAAATATCTTTAAGTAACATCTAGAAAGAGTTATAATTAAGAGTTATTTTTGCAGCACCGCTGGGATGGAAGCGAGTGGGACAAGCAACATGAAGTTTGCAATGAATGGTTGCATCTTAATTGGAACCTTGGATGGGGCGAATGTCGAGATAAGAGAAGAAGTTGGAGAAGAAAATTTCTTCCTATTTGGTGCAAAAGCTCATGAGATTGTTAACCTCAGGAAGGAGAGAGCAGAGGGAAAGGTAGGTATTTTGACTTGAAGAATAAAACCTTGCCTTGCTTAAGTGTCTTTTTAGTATTGATTTGACTTGTGTACTCTTTGCAATCCAGTATCTTCCGGATCCTATGTTTGAAGAAGTCAAGAAGTTCGTAAGAAGCGGTGTCTTTGGCTCAAACAACTATGACGAACTAATTGGCTCTTTAGAAGGAAATGAAGGCTTTGGACGAGCTGATTACTTCCTCGTTGGCAAAGACTTTCCTAGTTACATTGAATGCCAAGAAAAAGTCGATGAGGCATATCGAGACCAGAAAGTAAGTAGAGATGCATTTTTCTTGTTCATAAAGCTTTATGCTAACTTAATTTTGGTATGAATGATTACAGAGATGGACGAGAATGTCAATCTTGAACACAGCAGGATCATTCAAGTTTAGCAGTGACCGAACAATCCACGAATATGCCAAAGACATATGGAATATAAAGCAAGTCGAAATTCCATGAGCAGACCTTGACCAGTGTAGCAAGGTAATAAGGAAATCTAAATGAATGTAATAAATAAGATTGAAGAGTCTATGTATTTACAGTGGCTTTCTCTGCCTTAGCAGCGTGCTTCTGACTGATGTAAACCTTATCGCTATTACAAACTGTTAGGATTATATCCACTGTTCTGTTTCTTTCTTTCAAGACTTAGTTAATGACTCAAGTTCCCACCTTTCTCATGATTAGACGAATCTTCTTTTCTCTTAAGCTTATTAAAGAACTCTCACAACTCTCTTAACATAAGAAACACTGTGTGAAGTAGATAATAAAATGCGGAAAATGTAAATGAGACAAAAGATTTAACAAGTTCGGTCCCTTGGAATGGGAACCTATATCTCGCTGGAGAAGACTCCAGAAAATCTACTACAAATTTGGCTTAGACAGCCCATTGATCCTTATACATCTTAGCCACTCTATTCTCTCACTGTTTATACTTTTCACACTAACTCACACCCATTACAACACACATTAATAACTCAAGCACATAACCAACTCGAGGTAACTTCAACAAACTTAACCTTGGTTATCTATGTCCTTCCTTGGTTGAAATGGAAGGCGGTTAAAGCAAGCCTAGGCCTGCATCTTGCCTTTCCTATAAGTTGAATTTGCTTTGTACCATGCCTTTTGCCGAGAATAGAGTGAGCACAAATGTACTCTCCTTTATTATGTCTTGATCACTTTTAGAACCTTCTGCATAAAGCAGAAACTTTGCAAGTCTTTACCCTTTTTTCACCTTTAGACATTTTACTTCAGTATTCGTCTTGGTCATAAGAGAATAGCAAACTTGATTCATGAACAAACTTCAACAAACTCTACCTTGATCAAGAGTCACCTTCATCTTGGTTCATCTTCTTATTAGTTTCCTTGGGTTTTTACTTCTCCAGATTCTTTAAACTCACTTAGTGACATTTTATATTGAACAGCTCTATTGCTTTTTGAAGCTTGCTCACTGGTACTGTCTTTGTGAAAATGTATGCTGAATTCCACAAAGTTGATACTTTACTGATCTTTATTTATCCCTCTGCAATCTTATCTCCGATGAAATGCAATCACATATCAATGTGCTTTGTTCTTCCATGATGAACAAAGTTCTTTGACAAGGAAATTGCACTATGATAATCACACATAATCTCAATTTGTTCTTGTGCAAATCCCAGTTATGTTGCCAAGCCTTTTAACCAGATTGCTTTTCTTTGTTGCATCAGTTAATGCCATATATTCAGACTCAATTGTAGACAGTGCCACTACCTTCCGCAATCCTGATTTCCAGCTTATTACATTTCTTCATGCAGTGAACACAAAACCATATATTGATCTTCTCTTGTCAAGATCAGCTGCATAGTATGAATCACATAAACCTTTAATAGTTACATCTTCTTGCTTCTTGTAAATAAGTTTATGTTCTTATGTTCCCTTTATGTACTTTAGGATCCATTTCACATCTGTCCAATGATCCTTTAGTGGGTTACTCATGAATCTGCTGACCACGCATAATGGATATGCAAGATTATGCCTTGTACTGATCATTGAGTACATGATGCTTCCCACATCATTTGAGTATAGAACATTCTTCATTGCTTCTGCTTGTTATTCAATTTCCTTTTTTTTTTTTCCAGATTTCAGCCTCAAGTGAGTACCTAGGGTGTGTGTACTGTCTTTGATTCATTCTTTCTGTATAGATGAAGAATCTTCTTCATATACTCACACTAAGATAGCTCTAGAGTTCTCAGCTCTCTGTTTCTATTGATCTTCATTCCCAGTATTTTCTTTGCACTTCCTAGGTCCTTCATATCAAATTCAGAACACAAAAGTTTCTTCAGCTTTTGAATTTTTTCTTTGTTCGTTGATGCTATCAACATATCATCTACATACATAAGTAGATATATACTTTTTCCATCTTCTAATCTCCAAAAATAGATATTGTTATCATACTTGCTTATTTCATACCCAAACTACTGCATAAATGAATTTAACCTCTGGTTCCACAGTCTTGGAGCTTGTTTAACTCCATATAGAGATTTATTAAGCAGATACACCATTTTCCCTTTTCAGATTCTGTTTTGTATCCCTCAGGTTGATCCATCAGTATGTAATCATCAAGATTACCATGTAAGAACGTTGTCTTAACATACATTGTCTCCTGCTCTAGATCAAAATGCACAATATATGATAGCATCATCCAGATTGATAAATGCTCACTACTGGTGAGAAAATATCTTGATAATCAATTCCTTCCTTTTGCAAGTATCTTTTGGCAACCAGTCTTGCTTTGAATCTTGGTTGCTCCACCCCTTTTTGTTACTGGTTTTCTTTTGTAAACCCATTTGCACCCAATCACTTTACATTTCTTTGGTCTTTTGATTAGTGTCCAAGTCTTCTTCTTATACAATGACTGCATTTCTTCATCCATCGCCAATTTCCATGATGGTCAGTCTTTATCCCTCATAGCCTCATCAACACAACATGGTTCTAGGTATCCCCCATCTTCAGTTATCATTAATGCAAAACCAACCATGTTAGAGTCATCATACCTTGCTGGTTTCTTTGTGACTCTCCTTTCTCTGTCTCTTGCAAGCTGATAATTCACCAGATGATCATTACCCTGATATACTTCCTCAACATATTTATAAGAGTCCACAGCTTGAACTTCTTTCTTAGTCTCTGCCCTAAGACTGCTTTCATCTATGTCAGTTATGATTTCATATGCTCCACCTTAAGTCACTGAAATCACATTGGGTTGTCTCATAGATGATAGGAATGAGAGATACTTCCTTGCTTGTTGACTATGAATTCTAATTTGATGGTTGATTCAACTGCTTATACATAAGATTCTCTTGAAAAAATGCATCTCTAGTTATGATGCATTTTCTTTCTTCAAGTAACCAAAATTTGTACCCTTTTACACATGATGGGTAGCCTATGAAGATTGCCCTCTTAGCTCTTGGATTGAGCTTTCCTTGGCCATTGTGTATGTAAGCTATAGTTCCAAATACTTTCATTTCATCATACTTAGGTGCAGAGCCTTCCATATTTCTTCAGGGATGTTAAGATCAATAGCTGAAGATGGTGATTTATTGATCTGATACACTTCTATAGTTGCAGCTTCAGTCCAAAAAGTCTTTGCCAAACCTGATTCTGTTAATATGCTTCTGAATTTTTCAAGTATTAGTCTATTTAAACGTTTAGGAACTCCATTCTGTTGTGGAGTGTAAGCACAAGTTTTATGTCTCAAAATCCCTTCTTCTTTGCATAGAGTATCAAACTCTCTGTTGCAGAACTCAAGGCCATTGTCTATTCTCAGTGTCATGATCTTTTTCTCTTGCTGATTTTCAACCATTCTTGAAAACCTTCAAAGGCTTCATCTTTCTTTTTCATAAAATACATCGAGGTTTTTCTTGAGTGTCCATTTTTAAAAGAGATGAAGTATTGACATTTACCAAGTGATAGAGGGACATTAGGAGATCCCCACAAATATGAGTGGATGTAATCAAGATTCTATGCGAGAAAAACCATCATGAAATCATCTCTAAAGGATTTTTCCTTACGAGCTCTTTTACTTCGCCGAGGTTCCACTTCTACTTCTTCAATTTGTGGAGAATTTCCAGAAGTGCTTGCCTCATTTATTGAGGAATCCGCTTCTCTTTGTTCAATAGTCCTCTTTGGACGTTGTTTTTCCTTACAAAGAAAAAATGTTTTCAAAGAAAGAAGCATTATGTGATTTTATTAATGTATTTACATGAATATCATATATATTTGATTTATGAACCAGAAATCTATAAGCATTGCTATTGTGTGCATAACAAATGAAAATACAATCAACGATTTTAGGTTCAATAATGACTTTTCGGAGGTGGTACAACAACCTTTGCAAGGCATCCCACACTATGAGGTGTTTGTACGATGGTACAACACCTTTCCAAAGTTCATAAGGCGTTATGCTATGTTGCTTATTTGGTATTATATTGAGTATGGTATTTTTAGTAAGCAAAACTGCTCCGCACATTGATTGGGGTAACCCAGATTCTTGCAACATTGCGTTCATCATTTCTTTGAGAGTGCAGTTTTTCCGTTCCGAAATCCTGTTAGATTCAAAGGAATAAGAAGCGGTAGTTTGATGTATTATCCCATATTTTTTTCAAAAATCATTCAATAGACCATTATGCTCGCCTTCTCGATCATTTCTCACTACTTTAATAGTTTTACCAAGTTGATTTTCAACTTCTAGTTTATATTATTTGAACTTGGACAAAACTTCGTATTTGCTATGTAGCAAGTATACATAGAAATATCTTGTGCTATCATCTATGAATGTCACAAAATACTTTTTACCATCTCGAGTATGTATATATTTCATGTTACATAAATATGTATGTATTAAACCCAAAGGTTCGGTAGTTCTTTGAACTTGTGGAAATGGAGTTTTTGTGAGTTTTGTTTGTACACAAAATTCACATTTTTCTTTACTTACTTTGAATTTGGGAATTATGTTCAAACCTATTAATTTTTGCACAAATTTGTAATTTATATATCCTAATCTTTCATGCCAAGTATTAAAAGACTCAACCAAATAAGCAATGAATTTTCCATTAATTTTACTGTCATCAATTACAACATTAACAATGTCAAGCTTATCAGGACGAAAGACTGGCATTACACACATTTTGACAAGTCCTCCATTTACAAACCCTTTTCCTAAATACACAACATTCTTCCTAAGAACCAGCTTATCAGCTTCAAAGCTTGTTCCGAACCCTACCTTGCTCAGTAGACTTCCTGAAACCAGGTTCTTCCTCATATTCGGCATATGTTTGACGTTGTTGAGTGTGATCTCATGTCTTGAAGTCAGCTTCATAACCATTTTGCCGCGACCATTAATCTATGAGTGAGTTGTGTTTCCCATGAACAGTTGCTCCTCAGATTTGTTCTTCTGAAAAGTTGTGAACATAGACTTATCAGCGCAGATGTGGGTGGTTGCACCAATGTCTACCACCATTCTTTCGAGTTGTCGTCAACTATGTTAGACTTCAGAGACAACCACACTCATGTCTTCCTCAGTAAGGTAGGCTTGAGGTTTAGATTTAGCCTTAGCAACACTTCCACACACATATGATTTGTGTCCTTGTTTTCCACATTTGTGGCACTTTCCTTTGAACTTCTTCTCTCTTCCATGTTTCTTAAAGTTCGTTAAGGAAGTTGGTTTAAGGAACTTTTGTTAAAATGTATGTTTCCCTTTTCCCTTTTGTTGGATTTCAACTACATTTACCGTATGTTGTTCCAAAGTAGCAAAATTGGTACGATTTCACTATTCCATCTGAAGTCTCATGATGACATCAGAAAGCTACATCGATTTCTTCTTATACATTAAATAGTTCTTGATGCTTAGCCAACTTGGGGAAAGCTTCTCAATGAAGCAATTGACCATGAATATTTCATCGATCAACATCCCTTTAGCCGCAATCTTATGACAAATGAGACTTAATGTTTCGACTTCTTCTATGATGGGTTTTGAGTCCACCATCTTGGAGTCCAGAAACTTCGTGACAACAAATTTCTGACAACCAACATCTTCAAATTTGTACTTCTTTTCTAAGGCCATCCAGAGCTCCTTAGCAGTTTTTGCTTCATGACTGTACACTTTGTACAGTTGATCAATGAGGTGGCCTAAGATCCAGCCTCTACAGACAAAGTCATGATGCTTCCAAGCATCACCATCAGCTTGTACGTAGGCATCGTTGTTTCCAAGAGGAACGATTGGTGGATCTTATGTAAGAAATTTATCAGCATTCAAATTTCTCATGTAGAAGAGCATTTTGTTTTGGCATATCTTTAATTTTTTCCCGTCAAATTTCTCATGTAGTAGGTCGTGTGCCACTTTGGCAGGTAGCTGAGACATTCCGACGAAGGCATCTTTTTGAATCAAAATCTGGGTCGTATTGCCAAACCCTTTTTCCATCAGTATGGACATTCATATTGATGTTAGTATTCTTGATTGACATATGTAAAACAGAAACCGAAAAATATCGATGTTAGTAAATTTTCGCGGAAACGTTGAAACGAATCGCGAACTAGAGAAAATGTTCTTAGAAAATTGATAAAAGTCGAATATGATTTACATCAGTAGCTAAATTATACTATATAATACACACCTCAATATTCTATGATCTTAGCAACAAACTTCTTTTGCAAGATAACTTGACCAGTCTTTAGTAGAATCGTCATATCTGTTGATCGCACTGTTGGATTTTTTTCAAACCACCTTCATATGAAAGCTACTATTGTGGCTATCTTGTGTCAAAAATTTAACTCAATCCAATGGGGGAATCATCTTCAAAAATTAGCAAATTTCGGATTCTTCTGTCGAACTTTGCATCTTCATATGTCAATTTGCTTCCATTAAGTTCCCTTTTGGTCTATTTAACTCTCATTTGTCTCCAAACTTGAATTATCCACCTTAAACACATGAAATATGCAATGCAATGCAAAATACACACTAAACAAGCCTAAATGCATCCTAATCTAGCTAAAATGACAATAAAAGAGGGTGAAAACATGCACAAAACACAACATATCAACTCCCCCAACTTATCTTTTGCTTGTTCTCAAGCAAGGAAGCAAGAAACAAATGATAAGTAAGAAAGAGAGGTTTGAAAGTGGGAACTTAAAACAAAAAAACACATAACGTTTCAAATACAACATCCTAAATACTAGTAAAAATATGCATGGTCCTATCTAGAAACAACGATTAGTAGATATTGCCCTGATAGCCAATGAGTGCTTGTTTAGTATCAAATGAGTTCAAGTAGTTGAGTAGCTAAAGACATTGCCTTAAAGGAATAGATGTCATATCTTAGGGTAGCTTCCTACAAACTTTTGTTCCCGAAGTTCATAGATTGTGTGAAATAAGAACATTGGGTATTGAGTGCTCTTGCATCTCGCACTGAAATAGTGGTTTATTCTTAGATGTCCAGTCAACTGCTGCGCTTCAACGCATTTCATGGAGAACTAACTAGCTCAGGCTCTCTCTTTAACTCAATCTCATAGCTAACAACATATCACAAAGACAGCCCTAGTAACCAATGAGTGCTTGTTTATTATCAAATGAGCTCAAATAGTTGAGTAGCTAAAGACATTGCCTTAAAGGAATGAATATTCTATCTTCAGGTAGCTTCCTACAAACTTTTCTTCTCAAAGTTCATGGATTGTGTGAAATAAGAACATTAGATATTAAGTGCTCTTGCGTCCCGCACCGAAACAATGGTTTACCCTTAGATGTCCAACCAACTACTGCGCTTTAACGCATTTTAGAGAGAACCAAATAGTTTTGGCTCTCTCTTTAACTTTGTCTCATAGTTAACAATAGATCACAATGACAACCAAACAAATGAATATAGCTGTCACTACCGTCCGCAACAAACAAAAGAATGCCAACATCAATCACTTGTTTTGTTAACTTTTGCACACAGCCTACTGAACAACAATAATTTGCTTATTTCTCACTGGCACATTAATATTATACAAAAATTAGTCTAAAAGTGTTAATTTTCTTGGATGAAATCTAAGTACTGAGTTCATCAACAACGATCACTTATTCTATGATTTTTTTCCGAGCAAACCAAAACGAAAATATATTTAGAGTTATTGAAGAATGCAAATTGAGTGATCATCTTCAGTTAATTTCCACTTGAGGAACTCTACCACCAGCTTGAATGATTTGTTTCTCAATCTGCAACAAAAGCAATGATCATCAAAATGAGAAATAAGAAACATAACTGAATCACAAACTCACATTGAACATATCTTCGAGCTTTGTCTTTAACATCTTGTACTCGATATCTACTTGCTGCAAACATCTCACACACCTATAACAGAGAGATCATTATCCAACCCCAAAAGAAAAACAATAACTCTTCAAGCTGAGTTAAAAGCTAACCCTTCATAGTTCTGAGAATGACAATACTCTTTGAAGGTAGCACACATGCCTTTGATTCTTTTAGCACCAACACTATATGGAAACGATTCATATGTAAACACACACATGCAAGTTCTGCTACTAAAGATTAGAAACACGAGTATACATTGAGCTACTACCCTTCAATTGATGCACACTTGCACCTACCTGACTAAAATCTACGGTTCCTGTAGTCTTGTCCCTAAATAAAAGTAGCCATATAGACTTGTTGAGAAGTTTGATCTAGAAAACTTATGAGTAAGAGAGAAAAATAAAACTTACAAAGCTCTAGCCATGATACTGATAACCTTAACACAATCTTCGAAGAAAAGAGAGAGAACCTCAACAACAAAATCAGGACTTCCATCATCTTGAAGCTTTTTTAACTCAGTAAACTGATAATCCAAAAGGCCCTTCAAAAAAAGAGAAGAAACAATTATCTAAACCCTAAACCCACAAAATCTTATAGTCCACATTTTGGGAACAAAAAAAAGGCATCCTAAAATCATTCGTTTCTTGATACTGGAAAGTGGAAACCTTTACCCAAATCGGATCCCTATTTCACAAACACATATATATAACAAAAAATTCCAGCTTCTTCACTTCAATCGCTAATTTTCTCTCCACATAAGAATTAAATCTAGTATCACTAGGTTGCGTTATCATCGATGATCTATATAATATCAAATCACAGACATCTGATCGAATGAATTGGGTTTTGAAGATGAGAATCATCAAACCTGTTGGTAGAGAGAAATGGTATAGTCACGAAACTGGATCTGCAACTGAGCAACTATAGCGTCCATGATTGGGAGAGAATTTCAATGGAATGGTTTTGACGTGAATTTATCTGCAAATAGCTAATCCCAAGAGAAATATGTCTTTCCCACGAATTATACTTTTTAACTTGAAGGAGGAAAACAACTTTATAACTATTTATTTAGAGAAAATTGTATAGGTGAGTATTAAAAAGTTTTTGAATTTGTAGAATTGAGTTTTTTTTTCTTTTTTTAAGAAACCAGAGTACAAATAATATTTAGAAAAAATTATTGAAAATGCCATATTTTTTTGAACGTTTATACAAAATACCATAAAACATACACCTTGCAATGTCTACCATATCTGATTCTGCATTTGACGAAAATTCCCTCCTGACACATCTCTGTACCGTTACAGAGATTTAAAAAAAAAATTAAATTCATCTCTCCACTCCCTCTCTCCCTCTCTCCCACGCGAAAAACTCTGTAACTCTCTCTTTCAAACTGAAATCGAAACTGTTGACATTTCTCTCTCAAACCCTAGTTCATAAACTTCAAAATTCTTCTAGATTATCAAATCGATTTCGGAAAAAGATCCATTTCGGAGAATGTCAACTCGAAAGGAACTCGGCCAACCTCCGAAGCCTAAAAGCAAGGATCCTTCTTCTGCCGGAAAACCAAATACCCGACAGAAAGCTTCGACCGGAGTGTCGTCGTCGGCATCAATTTTACAAGAATCGTCCGAGAAATCTGTTCAGCCAAGACGAAGTCCAAGGGAAAAATCGGCGGTTCCGGGTAAAGGGACACCCAATCTGACGATGGATACTTCACGTCTACCACGTAGGCTTTATGCAACCGACCGATACCCACCGGAAGGTCGGATCAACTGTTATTCTAAACCGGAGTTGTTACTGGACATCGTGGAGGCGCTTGAAGGCACAACGGACATAAATTACATCAAGGCATCCGTTTTTGGTCCACTGCTTGAAATCCCTATTAGGAAGGCTTCTTTCTCTGGTAAGCTTGTCCACCAGATGATATGCAGGTCACTCGTGACCTCAAAAAAGTACGAAGTCTGGTTTGTCTTTGCGGGTTGTCCATTTTGTTTATCCCTTTGGGAATTTGGGATGGTTACCGGGCTCCCTTGTGGACCATACCCTGAACCTGAAGTAATGGAGCAGATACAAACTCCAGAAGATCCAAGCAATCCTTATTGGAATACCCTTATATCCAACACGAAACAGACTATGACTGTCAAAGACCTTGTCTCTTTGTTGAAGACAGACAAGAGATTGCCAGTGGACAAGAAGATGCCATCATGGAGAAGAATCAGATTGGCGTTGATTGTTATAGTAGAGGGTGTACTTTTATGCAACAGCAATCTTGTGAAGGTGGGAAGCAAGGTTGTTGAGATGGTAAAAAATTTGGAAGCGTTTGAATCATACCCATGGGGTCGTGAAGCTTTTACATTGACAATAGAGATGATAAAACTTGGTGAGCAGTGTGAGGAGGTCAAAGTACNAAGTGCGAGGAGGTCAAAGTACTTAGAGGCAAGCTTAATCAGTCACACACGGTGATACATGGATTCAGCCTGGGGCTACAGTTGTTCTTTTACCAGGCAATACCTGATTTTGTTAGGTTACTTCCGCAGTCACGTGATGGTGACCATGACTTTACACATGAGTTTATTATCAACTTACCAATGTGCCGGACGTTTCACAACGACAACATCATGAAAATCGAGAACAAGTCCACGGTATGTTAGTAAACATAATAGTTTCAGACTACCATATGTATGGTTGACGGTGTAATAGACTGCTAATATATTTTAGTTGTCCACTATAATTCAGGATCATAGTCTATGGTGGACGAATAACTACTATACAATAGACTAGTCTCTTGCATTATGGTGGACGAATAAAATAGATCTGCTAATATATTTTAGTTGTCCACTGTAATAGACTGAGAAGATAACGCAGTTATTTCAGACTGAGAAGAAGATCATGAAGGATGAGCTGCTGGATGAGATTATAAGTGAGGTCCGTAAGGGTGGTAAGTTTACAAGCCAAGAGAAAGGTAAAAAGCAAGCTGATTTGCACGTTTCCATTACCAGTAGTACAGAGGATACAATATCTGAGAATCCAGTTGGTGACGAAGAAGGTGGTTATAGCAAGGTCCCAACATTTGAGGACTACCCCGGTGTTGAAGACGTTTTAAATCAAGTCGAAAATCTGGTGTGTCCTATTCTAATTTCTGGTTCTCCCTTTTCTCAGATGTTAGGTTGTCTAACAAATATTACTTGATGCAGGCCCAACAGATGTCTCATGGTGCATCCATGGACGACTTGCAAGAAAACAAAGAGACAACACCCACGACTGAGAATGAAGAGACAACACATGATGAAAAGACAACAACCGTGGACAATAGAATCGAAGACAAGGTTGATGATGTAGATAAGAACAGAGAGTCACCAGTTAAGGCAACAAACCAGGTGGGTGTTTTTTTTACTTTAACTTTTTGTTAGAGAAAACATTTAAAAGATGCATTTTTTCTTTGAAGGATGTACCATTTTCCACCACATAACCAATGGACACAGCACCAGACAATCCGATATCTACATCGGTTGTCCACCAGACAACAAATTTGGACAATGCAAACGAAGTCAATGTTTGTGATGCAGATCCGAATAAGAGTCATCAGTTAAGGCAACAGACCAGGTGGACATTTGTAAGTTACAGTTATGATTACGCAAAACAACTAACAGTTTGATTGTTGTCTTGAAAGGAGAGGGAGTCGTCCACTGTCGGACCGGTAGACACATCTACAACGAACCCGATGTCCACCAATGTCGGCCCAGTTGAACCAGCACCACGTGCTGGACACATGACCAACTACGACCCGAGCTCGATTCTTGCCTTTGATGAGAGTGACGCCTCCACAAGTTCTGGAGAAGACAGTAGCAATTACTCAGACTCTAGTGATGAGTCACTGTCCATCGGTCCTTGTTGTCAACTATTGAATAGGTGATAGACCAGTGGACAAGTAAGTGGACGGAAATTATATGGTTGCTTTCACACTGTATTTCACAAGGCTCAAATTTGATATCATGTACTTGTCACAGATGACCCCTGGAGTGGTTTCAAAGAAAGCTAAGGACACAGAGAGTTTGGGAGTTGTTGGACAAGTAATTGGACGTAATTATTGGTTATACGTCACATGTTTTGCATATTGCTCATACCTTAAATTTTTTATATGCCTCAGGTAACCACAGGACAGGTTTCAAAGGAACCTCAGGACTCGGATGTTTTAGGAGTAAAGACACGTGGACAAGTAAGTGGACGACACTAACAGGTATATATTACATGTTTTTCATATTTGCTCACGTTTGATATCGTAAATATGAAGGAATCAAAGGACACAGAGAGCTTGGGAGCCAAGGTTGTCGATGAGAACACCGGCCATGCGGTATCCGGTAAGGACTCATTATCCACCGGTGCAAGACGACCAAGCTTACGTTTATGGCCTCAAATTGGCAAAGTAAGTTCATATCATCACCCCACCATGTCACATGTTTTACAAACGTTTTCATGCAATCTGCCTTATTTATCCCTCAGGTGTCCACTGGGGTGGTTCCAATGGAAGCTCAGGCCACCGAGACTGCTGGAGTCAAGATTAAGCTACTGGAAAGTGGTCAAAATCCAGCAGGTGGACAAGTAAGTGGACAAAGAACTTGCCGAAAATATTGATCGTTTACATGTCCACGCTCAGCGGCTGCTAAACTTCTCGCCCTATTTATGTGGAACAGGTGGGTACCGTTTGGGACCA
>OVBE01007994.1:0-17762 GCA_900406425.1 Iberis pinnata
GGAGGAATTTGATTGTTGATTTCTCCTTGTTGGCCTTGTGGCACTTGATTGCCATTGACACCACCTTTTCCTTGGTTAATGAGTTGATTAAGGCCCATGGCAGGTAGTGGTTGTTGACCATCGGGATCGACCGGATTGGTGGGATTGACGATATCAGCCATTGAAGTGGATGAACTAGCGTCTTTCTTTGCTTTCCGGTTTGAGCGTTATAGCCTTGCAAGTTCTGAGTTACTGAGGTTGAGTAGTTCATATGATTTGTCAGATCTTCTGTTCATACACCTGTAAGAGAAAGACAAGCAAATAAGAACGAGATGAGTACTGAAAATTAAAAACCTTAGACAAAATTCTAATTAAAAACTAGAAAGGCACAATTGGTCCCCGAAAACGGCGCCAAAATTCTGATAGGTTAAGAATTTAATCCTAACTAATACTGCAGAGAACAGTTCAAATAACTATAGTAAGGTATCGAATCCACAGAGACCAGAAAAATGCACGTTCAGTTTGAAACTTCGAATATGGCTAAAGTGAGAATAATAGATTTGATTGTAATCAAAACGATAACTGAAAACGGTTTAAAAACTTATAATAATAAAACGCTAGACAATAGGGAAATCCGTAGGTATTCAGGTTTAAAGTCAAGTTAACATGCATGATTTAGATTGAAAATAGTTATCAACATGAATAAAGAATATGGAATAATCTCCTCTCGGAGTATTAAACCCTATGCTCGAATTTCCAGAGACAAACTCTCGCCGTCTTTAAAGCAATTCAATCATGCATTGCAATTATATTCAGTTGTTCATAAGCATTTAAAACAATACTCTCGCAAGTAAAAACACTTATTCATCTAAATTAGGTCAGGTTTCTAAATAAAATCTCTTTGTATTTATCAACCTATAATCATGAACTAGGTGATCAGTCTAATTCAAGCATTGAGAACAAATTTAGACTAAGAACCTAACAAATTCAATCATGCAAAGTTAAACCTAACATTCAAACCTGGTTTCCCTAGGAAACCCTAAAACCTAACTAGTGAACTACTCAGACATTGCAAAGCATAAACAATACAAAATCAGAGAAGAACACATAATTAGAATATATATAGATATAATAGAGGTTCAAAAATCTACTCCAAATACAGGATGAATCCCCTCTCCTCAGTAATTCTCTCTCAATAAAATAAAGCTTCGTTCTAAAAACCTAAAACATAATGTATTTATAGGCTAAAAAAGTAAAATAACTAAAATAGGAAACTTGGGGTAAACTTGAGGACTTGATTGCAAATTTTGGAAGTTTTCCACTTATTCTCGGGTGTTCCAGGAGCATTTGCTCGACCGGGCACTATTTTTCCCGATCAGGCACTTCAGGAATCAGTCGGGCTCTTTTGGGATCGATCGGGTATTCTTTTCGTAGAATTCCAGGAGAAAATGCCTGATCGGGCAGATTTTTGCCCGATCGTGCACTTCAATGCATTCCTGCGCGATATTCTCCTGCGAGTCAGCTTGACCAGTCTTCAGTAAAATAGCCATAACTTTTGATTGCACCGATGGATCGACTTCAAACCACTTCCATATGAAAGCTAACTCACGTGGATATCTTGTATCAAAATTTCAGCTTCATCCATCGGTGGGAACATCTTCAAACATTGCTAAACTTATGACCCTTCTTCAAACATCTTCCCTCCCAAGTGCGCTTGTTTTTAGCTTGACTTGGGGACACAACTTGCTAATCATAAGAATCAAAAGGTTGAGCCAATGCACCTTTAGTCCTTCTCGTATTAGTGCAGTAGACAATATACACAAAGAAGTACATTCCCATAACAAAAAGACACAAATTCGGGCAAAGAAGTTTACGATAAAGGTGGCATGTAACATAAATCGTACTTTGATTACTAGATGCTCACGAGGTTCAAATGCATTAGATGGAAAGATAAAATCAACTTCAAGTTTAAAAGAATTCAACACAAAGTAGTCAATTTCATCTCCATTAATCATGTAGAAGACATCAATATCATTTCTAAAATCTATCTCATCCTTAGGAGTATATAAATCATCATTCAAGATATTATCTATGTCAAGCAAATCTCCTAGACAAGATTGTTCAAGAAGTGGATTAAACTCCTCATGCATTGAAAACTGTAATATGAGATTATGAATTTCATGACGTACTTCATTATAATCCCTATTAATGTTGTCAAGCGTCGAAGTAGCTAGCTTCTCATGAGCACATATCAATCGAGAACATAAATCAAGAGCATATAGCCAAGCATTATAATCCATTGCCATCACTTTATCCCAAACTAACTAAAAACTAAAAGAGATTAGTCCCAAAAAAATTCAAAGAAGTTCTAATAGTTAATCAAATCCTGAATTGGCATGACGCCAAATTGATAGTAGGATTTTTTGGTGTTTCTACCTCAATTCCCTAATGCACTATCATTGTCATTGTAGTATATAGGTTTATCAATCTAAATCAGGGTAAATTAACACACTAAAACCTATGAGAATTTCATTCAGTGTAAGCAATTAAAGGTTTTGGGTTTAAAGCTAACATCCTAATCATGCATTAAACAAAGATAAACAAAAGTCAACTAAAAAAGTTAAATTCAACAAAAGTCAACAGCAATTAAGAAAAAGTCAACTAAAATTGAAATGTAAATCAAGATGAAAGTCTTAGAAATTGGGCAAAAATAATCAACTCGGGTGATCAATTGACATTATATGATGTTACTACTCACATTTCAGTGCTAATCCTTGGTCTACAATTCCTTTAATTAGACTAATCTGCCCTCATGGCACTAATTCTTCTTCTAATCATGCAACTAAAAATAATCTCTTGAATAATTGCATAAAAGAGACAACAAGTTCTAATTCACATAAACCACTAAACTAGCTAAAAACAATCTCTTGGATAGCATCATTTAGCAAACAGTAATTGGTTCAAGAATTTCACCAAACACCTTTCGGGCACAATTCACCTAGAGTCTAAATTTGATTGATCAATTCAAATCTAGCATTAAGCACACTTCCTGAATGAAGATCTAAGCTAATCAATTCCTGAACATCATAGTCAATCATCTAATAACCCTAATCTACCTAACCCTAATCTACGTAACCTATTTGCTTATAAGTGAACTACTCACTAATCATGGATAATACACAAGTTACAGTGATGAAAATGTGTAGAATCATGATTAGAAACATAAAGTAAAGGAAGATTCACAATGAAAACAAAGATTAAACTCAAAATAAAAATAAGATCCAAAATATTTACAAATTGTTCTTAAAAGGAAAGAGATTAGAGCATAAGAGAAGTTGTCTCTAAAATTAGGTATAAAGACCTTATATAGTATCCTAAAAATGGTATTGGGTTAACCCAACCCAAAACAATTGGGTTAACTCAATTGGAAATTGATTTGGACTTGAAAATGAGTGAGAAAAATTTGACTTTTTTCCTAGTACCGATTTTTACAAATCGGTACACTAAACCGGTATGAGCTTTTGTTCCAAATGCTACTAGACACACTTTCAGTACGGGGTTCATAACTCTCTCACCTTTGAAGCTATGATGAATTTCAATAGCTCTTTGGAAATCTGATTCAAAGGAATAAAATTTTAATGAGGAAGTATTCTCCTAATTCATAGTGAAAGGTGGTGTAAAAGATTCATTTTTGGGGCGGAAAATTTGGAGCTTCGAATTTAGCGGACCACAGCTTTGTCGGCTCATATCTTGCAATTCCCTAGGGCGTTTAGGGTTATTTTTGGCTTGTTGGAAAGCTTGAATGTATGGCTGAAATATTATTCAAGATTCCATGATGAAATTTCCATTTTTATATCCTCAAATTTCTTGATCTTTAAGACTTGTCGTTTTGATCCTATTAAGTCTCTTTTTTGGCTCTTTTGCATTTAATTGATCTTTCTTTTTATTTTAGTGACTTTCAACACTTGAAACATGAAAGTATATGCAAATGCAACCTATATGTGCCTAAATGCAAGTGAATCTACCTAAAATAAATATGAAACAAAAGCTAAAATTCATTAAAAACATGATATATCAATCAGTTATGGACTTTTTGGGTTCAATCGGGTAAGGGATTTTGGGTTTATATTCTCGAAACAGAGTTTTTTCAATCTAGAAAGAGGTATCTATCGATCTCTAAGCTTTTCGAGTTTGTGTCTGATGGATCGATCGATCAAATTTTCTGGATCTCCCTGTTTCGTAAGGATCGATCTCTTTTCTTGCAGTTTTTTCCGACTCTTTTTCTGGAACTTGGTGGACGAAATCTGCATTCTCTTCGCCAATTTTTTCTCCTTTATCCACTTTATCAACTTCGTCATTCAATTCAGCAACTATAGACTTGTAATACCCCTTTGGATGGTCTTCAACTTTCCTAGGGAGAACACCAGTTTGTCTCTTTACAACTTATGAAGTCTGAGCTACTTGTGGATCGAGCTTCTTCACATGATTGGACAATGACTCAAATTTGTTGTCCAAGCCATTGTACATGCTGTCTATCTTGACATTTATGTTCTCTTTAGATTGTTTATGACCTTCCAAGATTTTCTTGAGCATTAATTTCATCTTGTTGTCTTGTTGAGGTTGAGCTAATTGTTGAAATGCATGCTGAGATGGCTGTTGAAAGCCGTCTGGGTTGGATTTCTGCACAAAGTTTCTATTTTGGTTTCCTTAAAAACCACTTCCACATGTATTATGAAAAAAATATTATCCATAATTCTGCACAAAGAACTACTGTTGCGGTGGGTAAACTTGATCTTGGGGATTTTCCACATTGGTGCTTCTCCAAGAGAGATTAGCCTTGTTGAACCCTGGATTGAAAACTTGATTGAATACTGTCTGACCTTGGTTATTGACATAGCTGACTTCTTCTACATTTTCAAGCTCTTTGATAACAAATCAATATGCTTCAATCTTCTCTACATCTCCAGCGAAACTGACATGTTTCTGATTTTGGCTCTAGAGAAATTGAGTAAGAAGTCCTTTTACCTCTGCAAGTTCAGAAGTGAACTAGATGATCTTCCTCTTCTATCATAGTCAGGAAAGTGATTATTGTTACTTGCAGGGAAAATTATGTGGAATGTTAAAAAGTGAAAAAGAACATTTTTTTCAAAAAAGTGAAAAAAGTATGTGGAATAATTCTACCATTGGACATAGTCTAAGATAGTTCCACATTATCTGTTCAAGTTGTTAAACAAATCTTCAGATCCCTATCTTCTTATCCACATCATCAATTTCTATTAGTCTCCAATCCGTTGGAATTTATTAGATTATCTATGAGCTTTATGTATATGGATTTGTTGTATATGGTTATAGTTTCTCTAGGTATTAATACTTAAGAACTTTCACTTTGTAATTTTGATATTTTGACTCAAGTTAATACATAATCTTTCATGGTATCAGAGCCAAAAAGACTTGGGAAGTTTGATTCAGAAGAAAATCTCAAAATCATCACTCAATGAGATATAAAAATTAAGGTATTGTGTGTTCTTATTGTTTGAAGTATGGCCATGATATTCAATCTTGTTATCACGTGCAAGGATATTCTGATTGGTAGCTGGAAAAATATGGAGAACACAAAAGGAACGAGGGTTCTTCTAGGGAATCGAAGAAACATTTGTATTATGACGATGTTTCTAAAATTCACGTCGTTATGAAAATTCTATAACTCGTATGTGTAACACAAAAAAATGTGAGGTATCACAAATCGAGACGAAAGCGATGACAAGCTTGACAAAAGAGCAGTGGGAAAGGATTGCACGGTCGTTTGGATTAGTATCAAAATTTGTAAAACCAGTTGGTAAGATTACAGATGAATGGATTATTGATAGTAGAATGTCGGATCATATGATAGAGACATCGGATCATGTATTTGTTTTATATCGAAAAACACAAAATATGGTTAGATTAACAAATAGAACTATGGTTGTTTGTGATCGAAAAGGGAGTGTGGCATTGATAGAATCGTTAATGCTAAAAAATGTTCTCTTTGTTGAGGAATTAAAATGCGATCTTATCTTATTATCTCAAGTGGTTGATGACAAGAATTTTATAGCGGCGTTCACTAAGACATGTTTCCTTTTGCAAGATCTTGATTTGCAGATTCTAATTGGAGTAGAAAAATGTAAAGAAGGACAATATTTTCTACAATGTATTAAAAGGCTTTGACATGTCAAGAAATTGGGACGTTTGGAGTCTTTGGAGATATGGCATAAGAGAATGGTTCACACCTCTGAGAAGGTGATAAAGAGATTCCTGGTGGTTGACTTGAAGAGTGCAGGTATCCCTTGTTGTGATATTTGTTTTAAATAAAAGCAATGTCATAGTGAGTTTTCATTAAGTAGTGAGAAAACAAAGGAATGTTTTGAGATGATTCACTGTGATTTATGGGGACCATATCGAACACAAAGTTGTGTGGAGCTAATTATTTTCCTATTGTAGTGGATGATTTTTAAGAGTTGTATGAGTTTTTCTTCCTGATGATAAAAAGTAGGTGAAGAAAACTATGGTGATTTATTTGCTCTCATATTGAGACAATTTGACAAGCATGTGAAGGTTATGCGTAGTGATACTGGAAGTGGATTTATGAAGATGAAGAATTCTTTTCGGGATACATGAATTGTTCATCATACTTGTTGTGTGGGGACTCCTCAACAAAATGGGAGAGTATAAAGGAAACATCCTCATATATTGAATGTGGCACGAGCATTGATGTTTCAAGTACATCTACCAATAAGATGTTTGGGTGAATATGTATTGAGTGCTGCAAATTTAATCAACATGACACCATGTGAGTTACAAAACTGAAAGGGAACTTATGAAATCATTTTTAGAAAAGTTCCTATGTAAAGTGAGATAGATATTTTTTGGGTGGCTTTCTTATGTTCATAATCAAAAACGCGATGAGAATAAATTTGCAAGTCGAAGCAAGAAATGTGTTTTTTGGGATATCCGTATGTGAAAGAAGGATATATGTTATTTGATTTGGACACAAATGAGATATTCATATCTCATGATATCACTTTTGATGATGAAAAATTTCCCGTTGAGAGGAAAAATTTTTTCCTAGAGTAGACAAAGTTGATTCCAAAAAGTTGGGATCTTTTGAGGACAATGTTGTTTTATATGAAGAGAATGTGGTTCTACCACCACAATCATATGTTGAAATAGTAGCACCAATTGGTACAAAGGAAGTGACTGCTGTAACAGAGAATGAAAATGTTACAAAAGAGACCGTAGAGGTAGTTTCACATCTTGAGTCTGAGCCACAAGCTGAGACTATATGCGACACAACACTCACAAAAGGATGAGAAGGAAATAAGCGTTAGTTAAATTACGTGACTATGTGCTTAACATAGTGATTTGACTATGTCACACACCACTCTGCAGAGTGCATGCCATGTGAATTGTGACAGGTTTTTTGAGACCCACATGTGTTTCTTGGCTAGTATAATTGTAAGAGTTGTGTTGAAGTTGTTTAATGAGGCAATAAAGTTTCCATAGTTTAAAGATGCAATGCGATTAGAGGTGAAAGCCTTAGAATTGAGCAACTACCATCAGGTAAACGTGCGATTGGGTGTAAGTAAGTTTATATTTTTATAAGGCAGATGGAACGATTGAGAGATATAAGGAACGCCTTATAGCCTTAGGTAATCACCAAAGAGAAAGAATTGATTATTCTGACACATTAGCTCCCATTGTGTAGATGAACACTATTTGGTTATTTCTCAAAGTGGTCGCTGGAAAGAATTGAGAACTACATCAAATAGATGTGCATAATGCATTACTCCGTGGTGACTTAGAAAAAGAAGTATTTATGACCCTTCCTCAGTGTTTTAACGCTTCTAGCAAAAGTATGATGTGTCGTTTGCACAAATCATTATATGGTTTAAAACAGTCTCCACGTTGTTGGTTTGCAAAACTCTCAGATGCGCTTGTGAGTTATGGCTTCTTGTAGAACAAATATGATTATTCTCTGTTCTCATTGGTCAATGCTTATGTACAATTGCATGTTCTAGTGTATGTGGATGATCTTGTGGTGACAAGGAATTCTCCTGTGGACATTCAGAAATTTACTTGACTGGTTGCTTTCATATGAAGGATTTGGGGAAGCTTAAGTATTTTCTCGGACGAGAAGTTTCCTGAAGCAAGAAAGGTATTTATCTATCACAAAGAAAATACGTTCTTGATATTATTGCTTATGTTAGGATGCTTGACGGTAAGCCTGTTGATTTCCCGATGAAGTCGAATCATCAATTAGCAAAATCTACCGAGAAAGACCTTTTTCATCTGGATGAGTATAGGCGACTTGTTGGAAGGTTGATTTACCTATATGCTAGTAGACATGATATTGCTTATTCAGTACATATCTTGTTCTATATTTATGTAAAAGCCAAGAGAAGATCATTGGATTGGTGATTTGAGGTTTGTTCGTTATTTAAAAGGGTGTCTAGGGTTAGGAAAACTTTTAACATCTGATAACAACTTTTATTTGACATCTTGGTGTGATTTAGATTGGGCGGGTTGCCCTCTTACGCGGAGATTGTAGTTCAACTTGGAGATTCTCCTATGTATTTGAAATCAAAGAAACAAGATATACTCTCTTGTTCTTCCGATGGACCAGAATATTGAGCTATGGTTGTTGCGTTGTAAGAGTCAAAATGGATAAAGTGTGTTGTCTTCTATGGGTATTGCACATTATGGTCCAATGGATATATATTGTGATAGTCTGTCAGCATTTCATATTGCAGCTAATTTTGTGTTTCATGAACGGACCAAGCATGTAGAAGTGGATTGTCATTTCATCTGAAATGATATTAAATTTGGAATTGTCCGGAAAAAGCATGTTTCTACAAAGGATCAATTGGCAGATTTATTCAATAAGACGTTTGGAGGCAGACCATTTCAGATACTTCTGTCCAAGTTGGGAATTTGGGATTTTCATGCTCCAACTGAGGGGATATTAGGATATATATTTGATTTATGTATATGAGCTTGTTGTATAGGGTTATAGTTTACCTAGGTATAAATACCTAAGAACTTCCACTTTGTAATTTTGAATCAAGTAAAAACAAAATCTTTCAGAATTAACAGTTTGTCTTAGTATCAACATTAATCCAGAATCTTTAAGCAGAGTTTCTTCGTTGCTACACAATGTTTCTTGATTTTTAGTGTCGGGTAGTATCAGAAAATTAAATTAAAGTACCATAAAAGAGACTTTCTTGGGTAGATAGATATAATAGGAGATATACACAAATCTCTACATTATAGGAATCTTGATCTATTCTTGTTAAGACTCTATCTATATATACTCTTTCTATCTTGTAAGTTAAACACACAACATCAATAAACACATTATTTCATGGTATCAGAGCAGATATTCTTCTGATTACCTTATTTTCCGTCGTTGTTTCTCATAAAGAAAAGCCGATGCCGTGAAACTATCTCTAAATCATGTCAGACGATCACTCATCTTCAACTAGAAACAATACTTCACAACAATCTTCACCCTATCTTCTAAACGCATCTGATAATCCCAGTGCACTAATTTGCTCTGTAATTCTCAGAGAAGACAACTATCAAGAATGGTCAATGGAGCTTCAAAACTTTGTTCTTGCCAAACAAAAACTAGGTTTTATCGATGTGAGTATCGTGAAACCTACTACTCAACCGGATTTGGTGCAGTGGCAAGCAGCAAATTCGATAATTATCGATTGGATACACAATTATATTGATCCAACTATCCGTTCCACGGTCTCTTTCTTGTTTGATGCTTCAGCGTTATGGGAATGTCTCAAATCGCGATTTTCTGTTGGAAACAGGGTTCATAAACAAGTGATAAAAGATGTGAATGCAGGATGCAAGCAAGATGGAAAATCAGTCCTAACTTACTTCGGTTAATTATCTAAGTTATGGGAAGAGCTAGAAAACTACATAACAAGTCGTGCTTGTACATGTGCTGCAACATCCGACATAGCTTAAGAAAGAGAGGATGATCGTGTGTATCAGTTGATTTTTGGACTTGATCAACCTTGATTCTATTTAATCCGATCTATGAATATTGGAGAAGATCCACTACCGTCTTCGACACAAGCCTATTCACATGTTATACGTGAAGAGAAGAACATTAATAATGTTTGGAGCAAAAAGACTATCAAAGCAGATGCAATGGGCTTCTCTGTTAAAACAGATTCTCAGACCATGGCTGTTGTAGTTACGGGTCCAAGATACAAGGAAAAATCTGCACTCATTGCAAACAACAAGGACACGAAGCAAGTGAGTGCTTTCTTTTACATGATTATCTGGACTGGTGGCTTGAGCAACCACAACAATGGAACACATCCAATGGTGGCTCTCGTGTTTCTGATTCTCGTTCTAGACAGCCGGGCGGTCGATCAACTAAAGGACAGAATTGGGGGCGAGGTCAAGCTCACAGTGCAAATACATCGTCTCCTCTTCTTGATTCAAATCAACTCCCCCAACTACAAGCTCAACCAGTCTCATCTACTAAAAAATTGGTTGGTAACACACGATTTAGTGATATTATTATGGATACGGGTGCCTCGCACCACATGACAAGCGATGCTAGCATGCTGCCTAATCTTATAGACATTGCTCCTGTTCCTGTTACTTTTCTCGACAGTGGTTCTTCTCGAGCGACAAAGGCTGGAAAATCGTTCTTAGATTCATCTTATGCTTTGAACAATATTCTCTTTTTCGCAGACTTTACTTGCACTTTGATATCTGTTTCAAGATTGTTAAAACAAACTAGGTGTATTGCTATATTTACTGACACATTGTGTTTTTTCCAGGACTATTTCAAGAGGACACTGATTGGAGCGGGTGAAGAGCATGACGCGGTGTACTACTACATGGGAATCAAGGTAGTTCCGGTTAACAAGACATCGATCAATCAACCATCTGATGCATTGTTAAATCGTAGATTAGAACACCCATCTCCTAGTGCTTTGGCTTTGATTTCTCGTTTTGATAAGTCTTCTACGGCTTTTGATGATTTTAATAAATGTGATATTTGTTTTCGTGCAAAAAAACTTGGGAATCTTTCTCCCTCATTACTAATAAAGCTTCCGCTTGTTTCTCTCTTATTCATGCCGACGTATGGGGGCTTTATTACACCTTCATCTAATGGTGCACACTATTTTCTTACCTTGGTTGATGATTATTCTCGATCCACATGGACTTTTCTGATGATATGAAAGTTGGAAGTTGCTGGTCTGGTTCAAAATTTTTGTGCATTCGCGGACCAACAATTCTCCGAAATAGTTCAGACCTTTCGAAGTGAAAACATGACATAATTTATGTGTCTTCGTGACTACTTTCAAGCTCAAGGCATTCATCATCAAACATCTTGCGTTAATACTCCGCAAAAAATGGTCAGGCGGAGAGAAAGAATCAGCATATTCTCAACGTTACCCGTGCTTGTCTCTTCTAAGGGAAACAACCTGTCAAGTTTTGGGGAGAAAGCATCTTAACCGCGACTCACCTTATCAATCACACTCCCACGAGACTACTCAAAGGGTGGACACCTTATGAGATTCTATTTGGTTCGCCTCCTGCATATGACTTACTTTGCACATTCGGTTGTTTGTGTTCCGCTAATCACAGGTCTCGTGATCATGATAAGTTTGGTGCTCGGAGTCAAAAATGTATATTCATCGGATATCCTCAAGGTCAAAAGGGTTGGAGACTATACGATTTAGAGAAGCAACGGTTCTTTGTTAGCCTTGATGTTATATTCCACAAAGATCTCTTTCCTTACCTGACGTTTTCTGCTCTGGTACCTACTCCTCCTCTTAACACTCACTCTGATGATTGGTTAGTAACATTACCAGCTATTCTACCCTAAACTGTTGCGACTGAACCAGCAACACTAACTCTATCTCACGTGTCTCCTCCTGTTGTTGAACCTGTGTTGCCTTTTTCCTCGTGAGTACCTAAATTATTGGGCCATGGACAGTGCATTAAGCGCCCTTAATTATTGCTTAAAGACTATGTTTTACCTATAGTATACCCACCTCCAGCTCACGTTTCTTCACTCACATGCTCTAATCATGCTGTCTCCTATTTGAAATCTGGTGAATCACACTTTCATGTCACTACTTGTGCTTATAATATCTCTGTTTCTACATATCATGACGCGTTCATTGCTACTCTTTTGGCACATGATAGGTTAAGAATTTAATCCTAAACTAATATTGCAGAGAACAGTTCAATGTAGTAAAGCAAATGGTCGAATCCACAGAGATCAGAAAGCACACAATTCAGTTTAACTTCAAATCAAGCTAAGGAAGAACAACTAGGATTTTTGGAGCGAATCAAAATGATAAGTAAAGCGGTTTTAAATGATAATATAAAAGCGTCTGGCATTAGGCAATCAATAGGTAGTCAGATTTAAAAGTCAAGATATCATGCAGAGATTTTTGTTTGAAAATTGTTCTCAACTCAAAAGACAGAAACTAGATTAATCTCCTTCTAAAGTATTAATCCCTATATTCAAATTACTAAAGAAAAACTTCCTCCGTATTTAGATAATTCATATATGAAATACAATTCAGATTTGATAAGTTCATAAACCTCTAAGACAATACTTCCGCAAGGAAAGAAATTTACTTATCCAGATTAGGTTAGATTTCTAAACCAAATTCCTTTGTATTTATCAATCTATTATCAAGAAATAGGTGATCAAGCTAATTCATGTATTAAGAATAAACCTAGACTGAGAACCTAACAAATTCAATCTCTTTATGAATAATCCTAACAATCAACCCTGATTTGTTTGGGAAAACCTAAAACCTAACTAGTGAACTACTCAGACATTGTAAAGCATAAACACTTCAATATCTTTGAAGAACATATAGTTAAAATAAGTATAGATATAATAAAAGGGTCCAGAATCTCTTCTCCAAAATACAAGATTCATGAATTCTTCTCCTAGTAAAAGCTCTGAAAAGTTGTAAAAAGCATGTTCAAAATAGAGCTAAGCCTTTGGCTTTTATAGTCTAAAAAGTAAAAATAACAAAACTACGGAAATTGGATAAGTTGAGAACTTGGATGCAAAATTTGGAAATTTTCATGTTCTTCTCGGGTAAAGTGCTCGATCGATTGAATTTATGCTCGATCGTTCTACTGGTTGCACGATCGATCTTCTAATCCAGATTTTTCCAGGGGGAATGATCATATCGGGCTCCAGTGTTGCCCAATCGTGCACTCCCTTAGCCACTTTGCTCGATCGATCTCCTAGTGCTCGATCGAGCACTTTGTTTTGTATGTACCAATTCTTTTGATTTGCTCTGAAATGCATTTTTTTTTCTTGAACGACCCAAACACATAGAATCCTGAATATATACCAAATATGCAAAGAAAACACTCGGAATAATGCAGGATAACAAACATAAATGCCAACTATAATGCTTTAAAACTGAGCAATATCAACTCCCCCAGACTTAGATCTTTGCTTGTCCTCAAGTAAAGCAAGATCTAATCCAGAGAAGAGGTTTGAAATGGACAACACAGAAACTCACAAAACCTCAGCAACCATAAGCATAGTTTCAAAATTCAAAAGACACCAATCTCAAACAACTACTTTGAATTACTTGTTTACCACCACTAAACCAATAATCTGTTTCCTACTCTAAATCCCAAATTAATCAAGTACCAAATCATATCAACCAACTCTTTAATAATCAATTAAGTTCAGATTTATGCATTCTCACATATGGTATATCAATCAATTTACTCAAGTACCTCTTATATCTAAATGCCCATACCAAACAGAGCATCAACCGACTTCCCTCTCACTTCTCTTTTCTTTTTCTTTTCTTACTGCTTTTTCTCATTTTATATTTCTTCGCATTTATTCGCTTTTTTTCTTTTCTTTTCATCATTTTTCTTTTTCTTTTTTAGCAGCCGACAATTTGCTGGGGTTGACTACGGACTTCTAGGTCACGCTTTCAACACTTTTTCCAAACCATTTTTTTTCTTTTTCTTTTTTCCTGAAGGGAGAGAGAAAGGACACGGATCGTACTGAAAAAACTTGTCGGTTTTACAGAACACTTAAGAGAGAGGTACCTAATTCTCAGAGTAGATACTATAAGCAAGAATAATTCAAGTTCAAATTAAGTCCTATCATGGCAGAGCAAGCATCAAATCATCATAACTCAAGAGATCAGAACTTTCAGAAACAAATCAATTAGTAATGGGGTTCCATTCTTAATCTCAAAAATTAATTTAAGTTAGTAGTCTAGAGAAATCGAATACCATACCCACACTTGGTTAATTATCATCATCGATTTTGATCATAGTATCAAAAACGAAAAATTTGAAAATTTTCACCAAAAAGACAAAACATCAAAATATAGTTAGTATCATTACATCTTCAATCTGAAATCCGCGCTAAACTTGCTATCTCACATGATCGGATTGTTAATTGGAACTGCTATCTCTGCTAAACAAACAAACAAACACTCAAGAGAAGTGTCAGTGTTCTTTCGACTGGAAGCACATAATAGAATGGTTATACAAGGACTGAGCAATGTTAACTTAAAAATCTAACAAGAATCACTTGTAAGACAAACCATTAAGAGCATAGTGATCGAGCAATAATAATCAACATTTATCAAGAATCATATGAGAAATGCACTATTCAAAACAGTTCTAAGCAATCAATCAAGTTGCTAAGTAATAGCAATGATCAAACAATACTAATTAGAATTAGCAAGAATCAAGAAATACATAATGAGAATTATCCAACGAATCATAGGTCTATAATCAACTCGAATAAAAACATCAAGAAAAGTGGTTAATGGTGAGCAATGATCTTAGCAATACTAATTGACATTAGCAAGAAGCAATAGAGAAACCATTAAGATAACCATCAATTCAATTGAGATGATTAAGAATGAAAATAGAGTAGAGATAACTCGAAGTGTCTTGAAGATCCTTCACCAGTAATAACCTGAATCACATAGAACTCAAAACTAAAAATAAGTAGGTTAGGACTAAAACTGNAAAATAAGTAGGTTATGACTAAAACTGACTCAAAATATGAAAAAAACTAATCTAGACTCCAAATAATGGGTTTCCTCCCACTCAACGCTTGTATAACATCACTAAGCTTGACGACACTTACCTCTAAGTTGGAATTGGATCAACATCCAGCGATGCTCCATAACAAGCTCCAAATCCATACATATACAGCTTCAAAACCTCACCCATCACACTTTTTTAAACATCAATCCCTATCTCTTTGACGTCACTAAGCTTGACGACACTTACCTCTAAGTTGGAATTGGATCAACATCCAGCGATGCTCCATAACAAGCTCCAAATCCATACATATACAGCTTCAAAACCTCACCCATCACACTTTTTTAAACATCAATCCCGCTCTCTTTGAGCTCCGGGGTGAGTGAAACGTCAAACTTTCATAAGACTTTTGAGAACCCCTTGCTTTTCACCTTATACTCAATTTCACCTCCAACTATTTCTTAAGGAATCAAAGCCACTTAAGAGTCTCTCTTTGTCTTCTTTGGTTCCACTTTCATCTTTTCCTTGACCTTGGGATTGGAATTCCTTGTTGAGATTTGAGGTTCTTTGTGCAAGACTTCAGCAACTCCACACTTTAGATCATGTTCAATTTGAATTTCATTCTTCACCTCTTCTTCTTTTACCATAGTTAGTGTAAAGACCCGTATTTTCTACGTTAATATTTTTGGTTTTATGTAATTATTCCCGGTTATAAGTCTCGAATATTATAACTATACGCTGTTGATAAAATTTTATTATTTTGTTTAATTAATATAGCGGACGGGAAAACCGGAACGAACTCGAAATCCTAAATTAGAATCAAAATCAAATTTCCAGTTAATAGGAATTTCAATGGAAATTGGTTAATTAATTTAAAAAAAACTTAGGTTAATGGATTTGATCTTGAGATGAGATTTATTTTTGATTAAGTGAGGATGTTGGGCTTGTCTTTGTTGAGGTTAAAGGAAGAAAGACCTATAGTGGATTTAATCATGTTTGAATTTTAAATTGGGCTCATACTTATCAAGTTAAGTTGAGATTGATTGGGCTCAAAGTTAGCAAGGTGAGTTGGGTTGATTTTTCTAAGGAAGAATTTGTCTTGGTTAGTCTTGCATGATCATGCACTAATGGAAGGTTAGACATGATGATGTGTCTAAAGGAGGAGGGTTAGAGTTGTGAGCTTGTTGTGTTGACATCTAATGGTGCAAGCAATGATTATGTCTAAGATTAGTTTAATCTAAATCAAAATTCAACATGCAAGGAAACACATTTCTTCTTTCTTCCTTCTTCATTTTTTCCAACAAAAGAAGAGAAAAGAGAGAGAGAGAGAGGAGGAGAGAAAAGTGAAGAAGAGGAAGAAGAAGGAGAGGAAAAGAAGAAGATTGTTGAGAGAGAAGAGATAATAGCTTAATAGGTTTATCAAAAAACCTCGGATCAACCTCAAACTGGATAAGAATGTTCCTGACTCTTTTCTTAAGCCATAGCAAAAAACCGTTCATCATTTGGAGTTGTAATGTTTGAGTTATGATCAGTTCATTGGGACTATTTTCTGTAGTGCGAATCCGAGACCAGTTGTAGAAGAAGTTGATTTTGGAAACCATAGACATCTCGGATTGAAGCGAAAATTGGTGAGCGTTTTCCTAACTCTTTTCTTAATCCATAGAAAAAACCCGTTTATCATTTTGAGGTGTAATGTTTGAGTTATGATCAGTTCATTAGGACTGTTTTCTGTAGTGCGAATCCAAGACCAGTTGGAGAAGAAGTTGATTTTGGAAACCTTAGACATATCCGATTGAATCGAAACTTGGTGAGCGTTTTCCTAACTATTTTTTTAAGCCATAGAAAAAAACCGTTCATCATTTGGAGTTGTAATGTTTGAGTTATGATCAGTTCATTGGGACTGTTTTCGGTAGTGCGAATCCGAGACCAGTTGGAGAAGAAGTTGATTTTGGGAACCCTAGAAATCTCGGATTGAAGCGAAAATTGCTGAGCGTTTTCCTAACTATTTTATTAAGCCATAGCCGAAAGCAGAACCAATTTCTGTTTAGTATTCATTAAGTTATAGTTGCATTACTGCCACTATTTTTCCCAGATCCGGATCCGCGAACAGTAGAATTAAGAGCAATCGGCGGTGAGTAGGCGGTTGGCGGCAGCGTCTCACAGAAGGTAGATGAGGTCTTGGTGGTTCTGGTGGTCTCGGTGGTCACTTGGTGCGTAATTCGGTTGAAACCGGTTTATAAGTGTTATTGGTTTACTAAGGTACGGGAATTTGGTTACGGTTTATTAAAACTGTATACTTGAAATTCCGGTTAGTTAGGTTGCGGTTTTGTATTTGTCGGTTTAGAAATTTAATTTTTTTTTTTTTGGTTTGTAATAATTAGGATTTATCGGTCGTTGCGGGTGTTCGGGGTTGCGGGTAGCTCGGGTAATCCTTTTAGCGGGAGTCGAGGTGGGTCCCATAAAACCTACAAATGCATGAAACCGGATTAATTAAATGGATCGGGATAGAACCGGAAAATGGCTTCGAAGCCAATAATCGTAATATGTAAATCTACAATAGTGTAAAAATTGATTAATTAACGGATTGGACTTATATTATGGAAATGGCCCGATGCCGAGGATTGTTTGCTAATTATAGAAATCTGAAACACTAAAATGAGGAATAACGTAGGAAAGATTAGAAATGGCCGCGGGCCGATGGA
>OVBE01007995.1:0-17762 GCA_900406425.1 Iberis pinnata
TAGACGTAACAACATCGGTTTTGGTCAAAGGGTTGACCGGAATCGGGGTGTTACAATGACAATCGCATACATGCCTACACTGTTGAACCCTCAGCCACTCCACACTTGGCATTTAATGTCATGAGATCTGACAATGTTCCCCGCTACTACAATAATCATGGCAGGGGTAACAGTAGTGGCAGATTTGCAAACACCAGAGGAAGAGGAGCCTTCTCAACCAGAGGAAGAGGATTTCATCAGCAACTTTCCTCATCATCAAGTTCTGCCAGCTCTGTAGGAGAAACAAGAACCATCTGTCAGATCTGTGGAAAGCCTGGTCATCATGCACTCAAATGTTGGCACAGGTTCAACAATAGCTATCAATGTGAAGAGCTACCAAGTGCCATGACTGCAATGAGAATCACTGATGTTACAGAGGCTCTAGGAAAAGAGTGGTTTCCTGATACTGGTGCAACAACACATGTCACAAGCTCCCCTTATCATCTTCAACAGGTTCAACCTTACAGTGGATCTGATGCAGTCGTGATAAGAGATGGCAATTTTCTTTCCATCACACACACACAGGATATGCTGCTCTAGCCTCAACATCATTTATACTCCCTTTAAAAGATGTTTTGGTATGTCCAAACATAGCTAAATCTTTACTATATGTTTCAAAGCTTACTAGAGATTATCCATGTGCATTTGAGTTTGATTGTGATGTTATTCGTGTGACTGATAAGGCAACAAAGAAACTGCTAACTCTGGGAAGCATGCATGATGATCTTTATATATTGGAGAACAAAGGCCCCCAAGTATTCTATTCTTCAAGACAGATTTCAACTTTAGATGAAGTCTGGCACATGAGATTAGGACACCCAAATGCTCAAGTTCTGCAATATCTATCTGCATCCAAGCTTATTTCAATCAATAAAAGTATCAAGACGGTGTGTGAGGCATGTCAAATGGAAAAGAGTTGAAGACTTCCTTTTTATGCTTCCTCATTTACTGCTACTAGAGTCCTAGAAAGAGTCCATTGTGATTTGTGGGGACCTTCCCCTGTCTTATCAAATCAACAATTTAGATATTATGATGTGCTCATTGAAAATTTCACAAGGTTCGGTTGGTTATTTTCCTTAAAACATAAGTCTGAATTTTTCTCTGTTTTCAAAGCCTTTCAAACTTTAGTTGAAAACCAATTTAACACTAAAATTGGATCTTTTCAAATTGATGGAGGTTGTGAGTTTATCAGTAATTAGTTTCTTACACACTTGCAACAATGTGGAATCAGACATCTTATCTCATACCCTCACACACCTCAGCAAAATGGACTTGCTGAAAGAAAGCATAGGAATATTGTGGAACTAGGATTATCAATGTTTTATCAAAGCAGAACACCATTGAAGTTTTGGGTAGAAGCATTTTTTACATCAAACTTTCTCATCAATCTACTCACAGTGTTAGGATCTGAATCAGCTCTCAGTCCTTATCAAAGGTTACATGGTCAAACACCAGACTACTCAGCCTTGAGAGTGTTTGGATGTGCCTGCTATCTACACTGAGAGACTACTCTGCAAATAAGTTGGATCCAAGATCACTGAAGTGTGTATTTTTTTGTTACAATTCAAAGTACAAGGGTTATAGATGCTACATACCATCTACTAGACGCAAATACATCAGTAGACATGTCATTTTTGATGAACTAAACTTCCCCTTTTCAAACACCTACAGTCACTTCTGCAATCAGACAAACATTCCACTACTTTCATCCTGGTATAAAAGCTTTCCTTCTCCAGTTACAACATAAAATGAACAAGGCATTCAGCCTATTCTAGACTCTCAACTCCAACCTACCCACATACACTTCCAATATACAACAGTAGAAAGCAGTAATTCATCAACCACTTCAGAAGACAATGGCTCTCACCATTCCAGTCCTTCAAATATGATTGGAAACTCTGCTACTACCAGTTCTACTGATTCAGGTGATGAGGGTATTGGGTGTACGGCAAGAATATACCTTGTTCATATAGGCAACAGCCCTCCATCTTCTAAAATCAGGACAGAAGAAGTGGTAGTTCCACCACAAGAGCTCACTTCTCAACAGATTCAGCCACCTTAACACAAAATGGTCACACGTTCTCAAGCTGGTATAAGGAAACCAAATCCTAAATATGCTATGCTCACAATAGGTCAATCTTATCCAGAGCCTAAAATAGTAAAAACAGCCTCAAAAGATGAAAAATGGAAAGCTACCATGATTGAAGAACTTGATAATTGCAGAAAGACAAACACTTGGACATTGGTTCCATACACATCTGATATGCATGTATTAGGAAACAAAAGCGTATTTAGGACAAAGCTCAATGTTGATGTCACCTTAAACAAGCTTAAAACACGCTTAGTTGCCAAAGGATTCAATCAAGAAGAAGGTGTGGACTACTTGGAAACATATAGTCATGTGGTAAGAACTGCAACCATAAAGATAGTTCTACATATTGCTACAATGATGCAATGAGAAATTAAACAAATGGATGTTACAAATTCTTTTCTTCATGGAGAGCTCACTGAGCAAGTCTTTATGTTTCAGACATCTAGTTTTATTGACAAAGAAAAGCCACATCATGTCTGCAGGTTGAACAAATCCTTATACGGTTTAAAACATGCTCCAAGATCATGGTTCAATAAATTCAGTGACTTTCTAATTGAATTTGGGTTTGTGTGTTGCAAGCATGATCCCAGTTTGTTCATTTATACCAAAGAAAATGATGTCATCATGCTACTACTGTATGTAGATGACATGATCATAAATGGAAACAAGTTAGATACTCTGCATAACTTATTTTGTAAGCTAAATGAGTCCTTCAGAATGAAAGTCATGGGAAAGTTACATTATTTTTTTGGAATACAGGCTCAATTTTGTTCAGGGGGACTCTTTCTATCACAGCAGAAGTATGCAGAAGACCTGGTACATGCAGCAGGCATGACTGATTGTGCATCAGCTTCCACTCCACTGCCTCTGAAGTTGGACAAGATTCTAAATCAAGCAAAGGTATATGGCAATCCCACCTACTTTAGAAGTCTAGCAGGAAAGCTCCAATATCTCACACTCACTAGGCCAGACATTCAATTTGCTGTGAACTTTGTATGTCAAAAGATGCATACTCCCTCCGAGTCAGACTTCATGCTATTGAAATGAATAATAAGGTATGTTAAAGGGACAATCACTATGGGATTAGCTTTTTCAAAGAACAGAGATTGCACTTTGAGAGCATAGAGTGAAAATGATTGGGCTGGTTGTAAGCTCAGTAGACGATCAACAGGAGGTTACTGCACATTCCTTGGCAGTAATCTCATTTCTCGGTCATCTAAGAAACAACAAACCATAGCGAGAAGTTCAACAGAGGCAGAATACAGATCCCTCTTTGACACATCCTCTGAAATCACCTGGATTTGTTTGGTCTTGAAACAGTTAGGTGTCTCACTCCAATATGTATTTGAATAGAATTTCAAATGCTTACTCTCTCTTCTATAAGCAACCACTAGGAGTGGACGTTCGGTTTTTGGTTCGGGTTCGGTTCGGATTATTCGGTTAGGGGCATATACATACCGTTCGGACTATTTAAAAATTTGGTTCGGGTAGGATAATCATTTTTATTAGGATTCAAAATGGAACCGAAAATCCAAAATATCCGTAAAAAAGTCCAAATTATCCGAACAACCTACCTAAAATCTAAGTTAATCGCATCAAAAACACGAAATATCGGTCAAAACCCCCCATAAATATCCGAGTTATCTTACTAAAAACCTAACTATTCTACCTAAAATCTTAACTATCCGATCATAATTACATATATAATCATATATATATATATACATGTTTTCGGTTATACTTTCTGTTTTCGGTTCAGGTTTGGATTTGGTTTTTCGGGTTGAGAACTGTTTCCGAACCAAATTTTTAAATAACTAGAACGGTTCCTATATGCTCCTAACCGAATTATCCGAAATCCCAATTATCCGAACCGAACCCGAACCGAAACCGAACCAAAAACCGAACGCCCATCTCTAATAGAACTTTTAGATTTTTAAGAACTCTATACGTATCTTATACTCATTGTTAGATACTAAATAAAAAACCGCCCATCTCTTCCTAATGAGACAGTTCCTTCAGCTTGTTGCTTCTTCTTCTTAGGGGATTCAATCTTGCTTTTCTTCCTTTTATATGCTGATTTTGGGGCATTTTTGAGTTTTTTAATTAGATAAATAGGTACCTTTAGTTTTTTATTTGGTAAATAGGTACTTTATTAGCATTAATTAATTTCTCACAATATTTTATGACTAAAATACCCTTATGTAAATAAAAAAGTAATAATTACAATTTTTTATTTATGTGTTTATTTTGAATAAATAGAAAAAAGAAAAATTACCTAATAAAAATTTTCCTACATTGTATCTTGATTACTAGGTTAATTAGGTTTATCCAATTTATCTTCTATAACTCTTCGTAATATTTTTTTTTTCTTTTCAAGCATAACGTTTATTTGTTACATCAAACTAACAAATATATGTTGAAGTGGTGAAACCTGAATTTGTTACATCAAACTAAGAAAAGAGTTTTTATAAACATTTCTTGTAATAACACAGTTGTGTAACTACTAAAAAATGTCTACACTTTTATAAATGTTTACAATTTTAAAATTCACTATAACAATTGTCCATCGTTTTAAGATAATCATGTCTTCCATATGTTGAGTCGAGAACTATGTCTTCCATTTGTTGTCCTACTTATTGCTTGGACTTCGTAAACATGATATAAATTCTCTGTTCAGAGCCATAATCTGTAAAAACATTATTCATACACAATGATCAATAATCAATACAATTACGTGAATCATTTATCAAAATGGTAGTATATGAATGGTGTATGTTGCTGGTGTATGTGAATCGACTATTTGAATCTTGTATGTGAATCGTGTATGAGAATGGTGTATGTGAATGATGTATGTTAAGGGTGAATGCAAATGATGAGTATGAAAGGTGAATGTGAATGATATATACGAGTGGTGTATATGAGGTATGAATTGTGAATGAATCAATATAAATTTTTCTACCTTTTTGGCCCATCGACAATTGTGAGTTCGAGCCAGGAGTTTTTCCATTTTTTCTACTAGTACTAGCATTCATTACCTGCCATTGATGAAGAATAGTTGCATGAAAAAGTCATGGTGTGGACTCGACGGGAGTTCATGTTCTTTTACCCTTTCCTAACAAAAACCAAAAAGACATGAATTCAAACTTATCAACCATGCACAACAAATCTATTTTTGAACTACAATTTTCTAGTTCTTTAAATCAAGTATGCAACATTTATGATAATGGATGCAATGGTATTTGATAATGATAATAATCTTGGAAAATTGTTCAAATAGATGAGAAATATTGATCCAAAAGCAAATAAGAGATAATTATTTTCTCTGCAACTAAATCAGAGAATTAAGAAATAGCAAATCAGAAACAAATGATTGTAGAGTAAGACAGGTGTAAAATAGCCCCAAAATAACACATATTATTTTTAAGAAGTTAGAATCACCAAGATTCTTAAATCTCTGAAGATTGATACCAAAAACTTAAGAATCGATCGAACTGAAATCTAATCATATATGAACAAAAAGTGAATAATGACCCATGAGTAGTTGCCGGCGGATGAGACTAACCGTAAGTCGGCGCTGGTTGTTTCGCCGGAGCTCTAGATGAAAAATCACTATTGGGTGTGTGAAATTGGAGAAGAATAATGAGATCACTTTATGCAGCGTTAGTTTTAAGAGTTTAAATAAGTTTTCTTTATTTTTTAACCTAAAATACGCAATTTTTTTTTTTTTTTTTAACAAAATACATTTAATATTATGATATATAAAATTATTTAAAACATTAATAAAAAGTTATAAGAGTAATTAGAAATCTCTTAAGTACTATATAAGCAATAAATTAAAAAATACATATTTAGCTAATTTAAAAAAAATTTAGTACCTATATCTACAATTTTCTCTTTTATTTTTTTGTTCAAATCCTAGAAAAATAGCAGTTGTAACAAAAGACATGCTCAAATCTTAGTCAAGCTAAAATCTTAGTATACTTGTCCTTTCAATAATGTACATTCAAGAAACAATTCATCATTAGAGGTTAATAAAATAAGATGTAGTAGCTAGAAAAACTAGTTTTGATTAGATTGTAGTAAAATTTAATACACATAAATTACCTCGGTTCTTAAATGATACTTCCTCTGTTTTATATTATTTATTATTTAAAGTAAATACACACATATTAAGAAATCACTAATTTTCATAATTTTTTTGTTTATCTAAAAACATCATTAAGGGTCTGAATAGTGACAGCGAGACAAGCAGTGTGGGACAAAAAAAAAAGCGGAACGGTACAAAAAAAATGCGGTGCGGGATGAAAAATTAGCGGGACGGGACAAGTATGGCTTTTCAAAAATTAGCGGGACGGACCAATGCTTGAATGGTGAATAAAATAAATAGCAGTACCAATAGTGTAACAAATATATTTAAAATTAATAAACTAAATTACATTTTATTAATTTATATTTAATGAAAACTGATAAATTTGATATGATTCAAAATTTTATATAACTATAAAATAATTTTCTATGAAAATTTATTAATGGGAATCTAAAAAAAATTATTTTGAATGGTAACAAAACTAATCGGTGCAAAACTTTTTTTTCTGATAAGAAAGTTAAAAGCCATAAAGAAAAAATTATTGAATAGTTAAAATAACATAAAGTAACTGTATAAATTGCTTTATAATAAATATTTGATTAATTTTAAAAAAATATTTTAAATGTTTTAAGAATAATAGTTTTAAACTTTTATTTATTGATCATTAAAATTTAAGAAAAAATTAATTAAAATTATAAATCCCTAGATACATGGATGTTATCATTTTCTTATAAATTTTTATATTGCATAGGCATGAACGTTCGAGTATTCGCTTTTGGTACGGTTCTTTCGAGTTTTGGGTAATCTAAATAAAAATTAAAAAATCAACTAATATTGTGTGATTAATATATATGTAATTGTATTATTTGTATATTTAATAACATTATTATTTATATTTGGTAAATTTCGTTTAGTTCGAGTAGTTCAGTTCAGTTTCTAAAATTTTGGTTATGTTCAATTTTCATCTCAGTTTTGATTATTGAGATAATATATTTTTTTATTCATTTGGGTTACTTCATAATTCAGTTTGGATTTGAAACCAAATATTTTGTTTTGGTTCGATTTTGCCTTTTTTATTAATAAAAATATGATTTTGCATATTGTTTATATTAAAATTACTAAATAATTAATTGTTTTTGAGAAAAGATTACTAAAAAGAATGGGAAAAATGTCATAAAAACCCTGAACTTTTCATTTAAAGCCAAAAAAAGCTCCAACTTATCATTAAGCCATTTAAATCTTGAATTTTGCAACTAAAACTATTTAAACTCTAAACTATTATTGACTTAGCCATTTTAAACCTAGATTAGTCAACTGTTAAATGGATCTTAACACCGTTAATATATTCACTCTGTTTACATATGCATTAGAGAATGCATCGTTACTTTGAGAAAGATTAGAACCCTCAATATCTAAAACTCACTTTTGAACTCAAATCCTAGCTCATCATTTCCTTTTTCAGCGATGGCAATACTTATTTTCTATTTGTTGGCGTTTGAGAGATATGCTTCTAATTGTTGACGTCATCATTGTTCTAAACTTTTTAAATCTGTTGATAATTTGGAGGTGGTGTTTTTGAAGATTAGATGAAATAAAATTTGGTGGTTATTTTGGATATATGACTCGGATTAAAATAAGTCTTAATATATATGTCCTTTTTGTACTTTTGATTTAATCAATGGTTGATATGCAATTGTACTAAATTTGATGGATATTTTGGATGTTGTTGTTTTCTGAACATTGCAGGAAGAGACAATAAGTGACCCTTTTGGAGAAATTGGGATAAGCTTTGGCTATCAATGCAATAATAAGATTAGAATCCTTGAAGATGAAGTTACTGATGGCCGTGATGTTCTTGACATTAGCCAACACAAATATCTTCAATAGAGTGATTGGCTGTGATATTTTGCCATCACTAGAATTTCCAAAATCCTTCAGGAAAGTTTCATCTTCGCCTGAGCTTTCCAAGCTTCTCTCCATGGAAGTAAGGCGACTCTAAGTTGCAGCTCATCTACTAGCTCCAGTCTTCCTGAGCCAGAATCTTGTTTCTTGACTTCAATGAGTTATCTATTGTCAATGAAAGGTTTCTTCACTTTGCAATGGAAAAATTAGGATTTGAGTTCAAAAGTGACTCTTAGAGATTGGGGGTTTTAATCTTTCCCAAAGTAACGATGTATTGTCTAAAGCATATGTAAAGAGAGTGAATATATTAACGCCGTTAAAGCTAATTTAACCGTTGACTAATCTAAGTTTAAAATGGCTAAGTCAATAATAATTTAGAGTTTAAATGGCTTTAGTTGAAAAAATCGAGATTTAAATGGCTTAATGATAAGTTGAAACTTTTTTTGGCTTTAAATGAAAAGTTCAGGGTTTTTATGACATTTTTCCCAAAAAGAATTGAAGAAAAGAAGATACTGTTGCGTATTTTTTTGTTGCACACACCATATTGTGGGCGTTTCCAAATTTTTTTTCGTTTCATTACAATAACGCACTGTATAATACTCTTATTAATATAAATGTAAAACGCACTATTCTAAAGTAAAACAGAATATAAACAGTCACTTACACCAAATACATATATTTTTCCACCACTCATGACCTAAGTAAAACCAATTAACCAATATAAAAACATAGTACAGAATATAAACAATCACTTACATCAAATACATATATTTTCTGCATAGAAAGTTGAAAACAACAATAATTTTTAAACAACACTTTTTCTTAAATCTATACTTAATTTGAAACGGAGGGAATAGCAAGTAGCTGGCTTTTTAATCAAATAAGCATTTCTGTAAAAGAGTTTAGAAATACAGGAGACAAGAATTGATCTGAACTCTAAAAACATCAAGAAGAGGTTTTTTCAACATAAAATTACATCACATCACTCATCTTTCTCCAAGGAAAACTCCTCAAAATTATGAGAACAATAGCTTCTTTAAATCTTCTATGAAGCTTCAAGTCTTCCCACTGCCCTGTTAATGGGTTCCTGGAAGTACTGAAGTGATATAAATATTGCTTCCTGCATATTTTTTCCCACAATTTTTTAAGCTTAATCATCATGGAACATACAAAAACACCATACCGATTTTGCATAACAAGAAACATCTGTAAATACCTCTGTTCGAATGGTTCGGCTTCCTTGGTGTGGACAAGTATTCAAGTATATATTAAACGCTTCCCGGACATTTTTCCCCTGTCGAGAGCAACGAGCTGAATAACAAGTTTCTAATACAAATTTCTTGATGGAAACACATCTACCTTATACTGATTATCTTCTTCAACACTCTCTTCAAGCCCAGCAAGTCCACCAAAAGCAATCAACAGATGCCTATGGTTTCATGCCACAACCATCTAAGTCAGTCATGTGATTAGATATAAAATTATACCATATTAAGGGCAAATGAGAATCACCTAAATGTTGGTATTTCCAGCTTCGATGAACTGATTACAAGACCGTGCTCTGAGGTACCAATCAAATAATCATAACCACCCTACTTTTGGTATTAAGTAATAAGATTACGTAGGTAATATTGCCTAATTCATTGAAGAGCGAGGAGCACTATATCATTATTATTACCTGGAAAGGGCATTCACTAAACACTGCACTTAAGTGTGATGCATATCGTACTTTGTACCCCCAATACATTCCTGCTTCTTCCCTTGGCTTAGATGGTGCAACAATCTGGCGTACCAAATCTAGATGAACCAAATTTAAAATTAACTAACTTATCTCTAGGTGATGACTTTCTGAGTGCAAGAAAGGAAGGTAAATGATCTTAATCGAAGTTTGAAGATAGATGAGTATGATAACTTGAAAGAATAGAGACTAACAGTACCTAAGTTGCGGTCAGTCCCCATGGCTACAGTGACTCTAACTCCTGGACTAAGTACTTGATCAACAACAACATTCTGCATCAAGAGTATCAAACAAAGTTCAGTTACATATAAAAAAAAGTTTTTTTTTTAAGGCCAATTAGGAAAGTCTAACAATACCTTGCTTAAACCCACATCAACCATTGTACCTTCAGAGATTGGGGCCTTTTCATTCAGCGTCACACCTAGAAAGTTATCAGGAAACAAAAATGAAACCAGAATTTTCTAAAATAAGAAAGAAAGTAGCTTGAATGATATTTCTGTACAGCAGCTTTGTGTAAGATATAGTATCTCTAAAGATGTAATCAGCAGTTGTTGCAAAAGGATGCTTCTGAAAGTTTATAAAATTACCTTCACGGTATTGTTCCCACTCATGCTTACGCAGATGGTGAGGAGCATCAACAGGTGGCAACATACCCTGTTACATATCACAAATCTGGTCAAAAGAAACTTGTTGAAAACAAAGAGAAGTTAAGAAAAAGTGAGTACACTACACACCACATATCTAAGATCATTTTGCTTGGGGAAGAGTGATTTCCTCAAATATTGTGGTGTTTCTAGATACCGCAAGATACGAGTGAGAAAGGAAGCACCACTTTCACTGTTATCTGAAGAATTGATTTCTGAGCTGCTCTTGTTGTCGAACACTACGATCTGGTTATTGAATTCTGATCATGTAACACGAACATATATAACGAGTTCCAATTTGGAAAGATGAAGAATAATAACATACCTCGTCCACTCTAAAAATTGTGGCTGCACGAGCAATTTGGCCGGCAAGCTGAGAAATGAATAAGAGAGTTTAATTGATAACAGAAATGGAAGAGAGAACTTGTGTGTGAGAGAGAGAGAGAGAGAGAGTACGCGTGTGGCGAGCTCAAGTGATTGAGTGTTGTGAATGATGGAACCAGCTATAGCTATACTAACAGTGGGTCTGCCATCAATATTCTTTTCTTCTACATTTGGCTTTTTCGATTGTTCCGGCTCGATCTTAACCTCATCCTCTGTGTTTTTCTTCTTGGCGTCTCCATCGAGACTTATCTTTTGCTCCGGATCAATCTCAGGATCGTCATGGTGTTTCTTCTTCTTCTTCTTCTTCTTTTTCTTCATTTTAGAATCTTCGTCGATCCTTTTCGTAAGCTCTGGCTCCGGTTCGAGTTCAGTCTCGTCATGTCTTCTCTTGTTCTTCTTCCCCATTTCTGCCGCCGGCGACTGGCGATTTTCGCAGGGTTTATGTGATTTGGGTTATTAATGGGTTCATTGGTCTCTATTTGCTTAATCGTTTAGGCCCATATTACGGCCTATTAACTAATGAAATGGCTTTTCGAACGTAAGTTCACAATTTTTTTGTTTTTAAGTGAAGTTTTAAGTCTCACGTTCCGTTTACTTTTTTTTGTCAAAAATTATTAATTTTTTTTATTCCATCAGGTGGATTTTGATAAACAATTACATCTCAACCCAAGTCCGAATAAACAAAAGAAACAATAATAAAACAAGGAATTATTAAGATCTTGAAACACTAAAGCTGGCAGAAAATAATGATATCTCCGGAAACTTTGATCTAAAAATCACGCTAAAGACTTGCGCCCCTGATTAAAAGAAAAAGAACTAAGAAATCCGACCACCTGACTCAAAAAGCATCTTTGGTAACTGAGGATCGCTGGATGAATTGAGAATGTGTCGGAACATCCCGAACGCCTAAAACTTCGTCCTATAGTGGATTGAACCTACCTCACGAATAGACCCGCGATAACTGAACCGGTAAAAAATAGCAAAAAATACCACCATGACCACCTATCTTCCGAAAATGCTAAGTCAAATGACTCTTGAAAGCTAAAGCAACCAACAAAAAGAGGAAACTCAGCATGAACCATAGTAGAGACAAGGAGCGAAGTTGCACTAACCCCAGAAAGAACCTAACGATACATGACGGAACACGACTGAAGGGATTGAAACTATTCTCTTTCTCTCTCTCTAGATCGAAACTACTCTAACTATATATAAACGTATGGTCCACCGTTTTTTATTTGTCTATTTAAGTGAGTATCTTATGAAAATCAAACCATCCATTGGATAAATGAACACATTTCGACATATGATGGACAAAATATCATGTCACGTTAGTAAAAGAAATCAATTAATTTTCTCCATCGTATGTCAAAATAGGTTCTGTCTATAACAATGGATGATGGTTAGTGATCAAATCCATAGTTGTACCATCATAAACATCACCTTGTATGGTTGTACATAAATAAAATGATCAACTTTATCAAAAGAAAGGCAGGTAAGCTTTTAACTGTAAATATTATCACTATACATCAGCAAAAGAGGAAATATGAAAGCAATATCGCTCGTCAAACAACCCACCTAAAAACCCTGCACCTGTGGTTATTGTGCTCTAAAATACTAACAAAGACATATATCAAAAGATTGTACACGAATCCCAAACATATACATTACAAAATAATAATAACTTTGTTTTCTAACATTACAAGCAAGTCTCGAAATCTAAGTAAACAATTGTGGTGTTGTCCTTTGTACGCATCGCTCTTGCTTCATTCAGCAGACCGTTTGCTATTTTCTCTGCACTATTCTCTTTCTCTCTCATCTGCCAATTTTCGTTTTATATATAAAAATAAACACTACATGTTGATTCAAATTGAATAATGATGATACTGTTTTTTTACCTCAATTACCAGCTGCACAGCTTTTCTCGGACTCACCACGTCCCATAATCCATCACTAGCCAATAGAGCAAACACGTCTTTATATTGATCTATTCGCAGAGCCTCACTTATGTATGGCTCTGCGCTGAAACGCCTGTCTTGCTGCTTTGGAAATTTGTCTCCAAGCATCCTCGCAAGGTTTATACCTTTAAGATCATTATCATATGATAGAAATCAGATTTCGCCATTTTGTTCAAAATGGTGTCGCCTAAGATCTTACCGAAGATCCGTGTCTCCCCATCTCTCAAGGATAATCCTGCTTCTTTGATTCGTTTTACCTCAGTCAAGCTAGTCACTCGATGATCTTCAGTCATTTGTATATATCTCCCATCAAGACTGCAAAAAAAAAAAAAAAAAAAAATGTTTTCAGTAAGAAGCTACTATTAGTCCACTAAGAGCAACAAAACTATGTGATTGATATAAACAAATTAGGGCTAAACTATCTTTCTATTAGAATTTAAATGGCCTTTTGTATTCAATTGAATATACTAAGATGTAGAAAAAGTAAATGCGTAGATCTCTCTCTTCTCTTAATGTCAATTTAATCTACCATAAACCCCAATGTTTTGTAGGTTTTGATTAAGAAGACCACCCTCACTCACGCTTCAGACATGCAAGATCCTTGTTTTCTACGCTGAGAATCAAGCTCCCTCCCCTCTTTCTATACAAAGAAATGCAGCTCAGCAACTAAGAGTCGAAAGAGAGCAATATAAAACTTCAACGTACTTAATAACACATGCTGAATCTCCAAGATTGGCACATTGTGCAAAGAGATTTTCTTCATCATCTTTCCAAACCAAAAGAATAGTAGCTGTACAACCCTGCATTGATCCAAAAATTCCAGCCAAGTCATTAAGCAGACAAACATGCAATCAAAGGATAAGGGAAGAAAAGGACAAGATGCAGAACCTCATATAGGTGATCTTCCATGCGAGCTTCTGTTTTAGCAACCACTTCCCTAAGGACGTCTGATGCATCTCTTTTTGCTAACACTTTCTCCTTTTTCAGTGAGTCTGATAAAATATTCGCCAGAACCTCAGGAATAATTCTGGAGAGTAAGTTTGATTAGGTTAAACATACTTATATATAATTGTTGATGTCTGATACAAAACTTCAAACCAAGATGCTCTAGTTGTTAATAATGGCTCCTAATAAAGAGTCATTAGCCCATATACAAATGAACAGAACAAGTTTCAACAACTATTTTTGTTACCAGCTGCAACCACGCTTGCAACACAGTTGCATGGCTATTCACATACAGCTAAAATTTTCAATTACATCAAGAGTTGATTACTCAATGAAGAAATACCAAAAGACAAACTCAGAAAGGTGGAAGCTGTTAGATGTTTAAATACAGCCAACTGCAGCCTTTTTCAATTTAGGAAAACGGTACGTATCTCGTAATTTAAGCATAAAACGAAAGCCCAAAACAAGAAATAAGAAGGATGATGCAATAAAAGATATTTTGAAATTTTCAAGACAGGTGGTTTAATTTTTTTAAAAAATGACTCACTTGATTGCGGATTGCGCAGCACCTACTCCTCCATGTCCATCACAAACGCAAAACAGCCCAAACTAAAACCATATACATTCAGAATAATGTTAGCAGAAGCAGTGAAGTCCATCATCACACAAAGAAGTCAAAAATCACAAATCAAGCTAACCTTATTGGCCCCAGGGAGCGGCCACTTGTAATAACAAACATCTTCCATTGGAAGTTTCTTGCCTCCTCGACGTGCAGCCATGGGATCCGAGGCCACACCAATTTTGCATGGTGTTTGGAACTCATTCTGGGATGAGATACGAACCTTACATCGATGAAAAGAAATTGCATGATAGATCAATTAAGGAAAATAGAAATTTATCAGCAAGCACTTTCAACCCTCAAATGGACTTACATAGACCTTTGTAGTTGTTCCTAAAGTTATTATATCTTCACTTGCAAGCTCAACAGGGTTACCTAACTTTCGGCTGCTTGAATCAGGATGACTTACTGACCGAGAGTTCAAAAGAGTTCCATTTAGGCTACCCATGTCTATCAGTTCCCATTTCAATTTCTGAAATCAAAGCCAAGCAGGTGTGACGCACAGTGAAGAACTGACTTGCAGAAGTGGAATAAATGAAACTATGTAGCTCCTTACAGAAGAGTTCCATGTTATTTGTGCATGCTTTCCTGAAACTTCTGAGTCCATCAATACCAAATCAGCAGGAGAAACCCTGCCAAGTTTCACTGGCAGCTTGGAGGTACTTACGGAATGCACAGCATGTTGAAGCCCAATGGAAGGACCAGCAATGACCTCCAGAGACAGCCAACTTCCTGCACTTCTAACACAAATTATGATATATTTCTTGCACGACTAATTGAAGAAATGGATTGAAGTTGTACTACACACCCTAGAAGAGCAAAAGAATAAGCAATTACTTTGATCTTTGACGAGCTTCGGAGAACGCTTGGTAAGTATATACTTTTCCAGATCATGTTTCAGGTTTTGATTCTGCTGGTCATATGATTGCACTTCTGCCAGACTACCCTTTTCAGCTGGGTGTTTAAGCGTTTGGCCCACCAAAGCATTTTCTGAAGGTTCCGAAATCACTTCTAGAACAAAGCTTTCACCTACATAATTTGTAGATTGGCAAGGGAAAAAATGTGTGATGCATAAAATTCATAACACAGAGGATGTGTCTGATAACAATTGTATCACTTCCATCAATCCAACTTTTCTTCACCAGAGCAGAATGGAGAGGAAGGAAAGAGGGATACAAAGACTTACCTTGAGTGAGATGAGGAGATGAAGAAGGAAGCCTTTGTTTGTAAGCTCGTCCCTCGGTTAGAGATGAATGCAAAGGGCCTTCATTTTGGTAGCAAGCTCCCTCTAAGTCATATTCCCTTGTTACGTCACTGGTTTGGCCTTGGATCAAATTTCCATCATCAGATACAAGGGGTCTCTGTAAATCCCCCACCTGCAAAGAACCAAATGAAAGTATCAAGGCAATGAATGAAGCAAAGAAAAGTTGCATGGATAGGATGTGTCATAACCAAAAAATGAGAAGCTCATAGATGATGATTGTAATGATATTAGGTGGTTTTACTTCTTATCAGTTTTAAATAGTTACCCAAGTTACGCAGAAGTTGCATTCAAATGAAATAAACGCATGAAAATCAACATATTAGATAGATGAGCTGTATCGTATTTCCAGTGAGGCAAAGATAGAACCGCCAGTTAGGTAAGTAAGGCTCCTAATCTCGTGTTGGAAAGTTAAAATACAAGAAATGCCTATACAAAGTTAACTAATAAGGAAGAATTCAATGAACATAAGCATTCTTTGAAATAGTAACATTTTCCACTTATTGCACTTGTTAGTCTCATTCAAATGTTTCTATTGTCCCTCCTGTTGCTACCATTGCATAAAGATAAGCACCAATCTCCAAATTTAGAACCAAATTACCAGGTTCGTAAGCAATTAATGAGTTCCCTATTTCCAGTGACATCTAAATGCACATCAACTATTTGAGAACAAGATTGAAACCCTTGACCCGTGCAAAATCCTTATTCGTTATTGGATCAGACATGGCTAAAGAAGAAGAGAAAGAAAACATAGAACATAAAACACATAGAATTGTTATTGTGTTTATCAAAAATAACAGGTTTTGTGCAAATCGAGGAGGCATAAAATCAGATACACTTGTATCTTATCTTAACGAAGGCGAATGTATCAAAACGTGAGCTATAAAATAGCCTAACAATGATAGCATCTTTAGGGAACCGAACTTTCGCCAGAAGTAAAAACTCAACAACACATTCTCATTCCCAAAAGTCAATACAGAATCGTACATTCTCCGCCTGTAATACATACCACAAATCGCCAATCGAGTTTAAAAAAACCCAAAATACTCGCGGAAACCTGGTTAATTCTTACGAATTAAGCAAAAGCGAAAGGCATGATCCAGGAGATGTAACACATGTCATTGGTGATCAAGCGTTACCGAAACTCACGATTGATCATTTAGGTCCAACAGCCGCAATCAAATCGAACGAACGCGTGAAATGAAGAGTCCGGGAGAATGATAGATAGATAGAGAGAGAAGGAGAAAGGTAAAAGAGGAGGTACCTTGAAGGTAGAAAGACGGGAGGATCGGAAACGGGAAAGGTAGCGCCATGGCTTGCAGGCGAAAAGGATGATGAGGAAGATGAGCAGCATAAGCACCATGAATATCCCAGTAATGTTCATCCCTAACATCGCCATCGTCTTCGCTCTCTCCCTCTCTTCCAGATTGGTTCCCGAGAACCTCGCTTTGAATGTTTCTTACCTTCCTTCTTAATTATTCCTCTTTCTTTTTTTCTTTTTTGCTTCTTCATATTATATGTTTCAATGATATATTGGGTTTTTTTTTACGATTAATGAGATTTATGTTATCTTCGAAGAAAATTGTTAACTACTAATATATGGTTTGAAATATTGAATGGTTTAAGGTAAACATATATGTATAACTTTTTTTTTTTTTTTTTTTTTTTTTTAGCCNGTCATAGCCTAGTGTCTAAATAGTTCTCTCCCAACTGAGAGCGGCAGGATTCGAACCCTGGTAGATGTAATAGATACAGAGGTGACTACCATTGGACCACTTGTTCATTTGCAAACGAAAATATGTATAACAAATTTATGTTATGACAAATATAAATATTTAAAAATTAAAGTAAAAAAATGATATAGAAATGATATAAAAAATGATATAGAAAACATAAAATTAAACTTAAACATATAGAAAGCATTTAAGTTTAAATTATTTGTTTAAATGTTAACATCGTATATGTTACATTTATAGTTTTTATATTATATTTTTTAGAAAAGAAACTAAAATAAATTTTGTAAATTAAACTAAAAAAGAATTTCCTAATTATATGAAAAATATATGAGATATATTTAATTTACTAATATGATATTA
>OVBE01007996.1:0-17759 GCA_900406425.1 Iberis pinnata
ACACTTAGTTTGCAGTTTCTTGTTTACACTCTGAAAAATATAAAAGAAAAGTCAACTATGTAAGTAATAAAAAATGTATATAATTATGATTGAAAAAATAAATCAATTTTTACTCTTGCTGCTGAATTTTTTCCTACTTCACCTTCTGGNCGCTATATTAAAACCAAATTTTGAACAATTATAAGGAATAACACTTATATCAAACATTATTTTTATATTTAGCTTTCGTTAACCTGTCTCTTCAATAGTGCAAGCTCTTCTTGTAACTCATTCACTTTCTTAAGCAAGTGACACTGCTTTTCTTTCATATCTTCTATACATTTGTTCTTCATCTGAAGGCANACAGGCTACCTTAGACATAGTCATCCATGTACCCATAGCTCTTATCCTACCAGGATTCTCATCTCTCAAAATTAGAGCGAGACTATCTTCATTTAGATTTTGTGAGATGGCCTGAGAATTACCCTCAACAATCTCAGCCGCATTCTGCAATAATTAAACACTGTTTAGTTATTATCTATTATATAATATACATGAATACTTGCATAACATGAGTAAACATCTGAACACATACAAATTTCTCAGCTGCATTTATATTAGCTGGTGTACCATCTTTTTTGGTATGAGACTTAACCCACACTTTCAGTCTTGTCACTTTAGAAGGTTATGAACTACCGACTTTTGGTGTATAGTTACAACATTAGTCAGAACAAAATTAAAATTCATTTATGCATGCGTAATATGCATACCATTTCTTCAGCCAACCTAACCATTCCTTTACGGCTACATGTATGAGGAATTTGAGTAAGCCTTCTTTCTTTGTACGAGTCACTCACAACCTAACAAATAATGGTCACTAACAATATTCTGATTATAGATGTAAAACACATTTAGTCTGATTATTTTAAAAGCTGTACTGGTCTTATCTTTAACAAATTTACGCCAGTCTGTAAGTGTAATATTCTTTGGCCTCAAATCCATCCTCTCTTGGTGCGTCTTAGCTGTTCTGACATCTTTTACAAGCCTTGATTTGGATGCCCTCCACACACAGCCCATATTCTTAAGTATAGAAACCTTTTGGAAGTCTTGATCAACGTCAAACCTCGTCTGCATTCAAATGAGTCATCAAACCATCACACACATATCTAACTATGTACAATCATGATAAAATTTAAGAATTTNTGTACAATCATGCTAAAATTTAAGACTTTCATAATACACCTGCACTGATTTCCAAAGTACTATTTTGATTTCAGTATTGATCTTTCTTTAATCATCTATTGTGACTGGTACATGTTCACGCACCAAAAGTCCTAGGTATGATGACAACTTAACAGAGCCTGGACCACATGGTTCTCCAAATTCAGTAAACTCAACCATTTCCCTAACATTTGGATCCTTTGCAATATTCTTCATCCTTGTTGGTCCTCTATGTCGTTTAGCCTTAGGTTCGAGTACTAGNATTCTTCAACTTCAGCTTCGTCTGCCTCTTGAATTTCTTCATCCTGCTGAGTTTTTTCATTAGTCTGCTTATATTTATCATCATTTTGAACTTCATCATCGTTATTTTGACTCTGCGATTTCTCGTCAAGTGTTGGTTTAGTTTCTTTTGTACCAATATGAAGAACATCTTCCTCTTCAACAGTATTCTTCTTTTTTTATTTATTAATTTTTCTCTTACCCATCGTAGTTTTCTTTATACTACAAGTCAAGAATCAATCTATGAAATCCGAGAATCAATAACGCATCAGTAAAACAAGAATCAATCTATGAAATCAGACAATCGGTTAAATCAAACAATGAATTCTGACAACAAACGACGCAACAAGAAAACCCTACCGGAGAAAGAGTGAGAGATGGTTCTAAAATCTCTTGTTTGTGATATGGTTCTCAAATCTCGTGTTTGTGATATGGTTCTCAAATTATTCTAAATAGAATTTTAAGAGGGAAATATGTTTTAAGAGAGAGAAGAAGAAGAAATCTTAAAATAATAATATTTTCTTTCTTTGAGAAACTATGAGCATCATGCGGATCCACCATTGTTTTACAAGTCAAAGAATGAAGACAAATGATTCAAAGAGTCGGATAAACCTAAAGTTTCCAATTGGTTTGGCGAAAAAACGAAATTTTCATTTCTGCTTAAACGAAAATGCGCCAAGTTTGGAAAATAAAAGTCTAGTATTAATATGGCATTCTCGTTTTAGGGTTTAGGGTCTACAGTTGATATCAAGTCACAATATGAACTTGTTCAATAATAACTTGTTCAATAATAACTTGTTCAATATTTATTTATTTTAATTTACGAGACAATCATAATATGAACTTATTCAATATCAACCTTAATTTCATTGTTATATCTTACTAACTTAATTTACATATTTTATAGTTTTTAAAAAAACCATTTACGGGTTTGGAAGTGAGTGACTTCTATATACACAATGAGTTTAGGGTCTACAGTTGATATCAAGTCATAATATGAAATTGTTCAATATTTATTCATTTTAATTTACGAGATAGTCACAATATGAACTTATTCAGTATCAACCTTAATTTCATTGTTATATCTTACTAACTTAATTTACATATTTTATAGTTTAAAAAAAACCTTTTACAGGTTTGGAAGTGAGAAAATTCTATATACACAAGGGGTTTATAATGATATAAAACATTGCCAATATTTTTAATATCAGTATCATATTCCAACCCCATTTCTTTATATATTTTTGATTTTCAAAGTTTACGGTTTGAAACCATTTTCATAGTATTTTCAAAGTTTACAGTTGAAAACCATATTTTTATGTAGTTTAGATTTTTAAGTTTATGGAGAATTATCATTTCTAGCTACATACGAGACAAGTCACAGTATGAACTTGTTCAATGAACTTATTCAATGAACTTATTCATTTTAATTTAAGAGACAGTTTCAATATGTACTTATTCAATACCAACCTTAATTTCATTGTTATATCCTATATACACAAGGGGTTTATAATGATATAACCTAAACCATAAACCCTAAACCCTTAACCCTAAACGCTAAACCCTAATTGCCAATATTTAATATCAATTTCATGTTCCAAATCCGTTCCTTTATACATTTTTTATTTTCAAAGTTTATGGTTCAAAACCATTTTCTTTGTATCATTTCTAGTTACATACTAGACAAGTCACAATATGAACTTGTTCAATGAACTTATTCATTTTATTTTACGAGAGAGTTTCAATATGAACTTATTCATTATCAACCTTAATTGCATTGTTATGTCTTACTAACTTAATTTACATATTTTATAGTTTAAAAATACATTTATGGGTTTAGAAGTGAGTGACTCCTATATACACAAGAGGTTTATAATGATATAACCCTAAACCATAAGAGCTAAACCCTTTACCTAAACCCTTAACCCTGAACCCTAAACCCTAAACCCTAACCCTAGTAACCAATATTTAATATCACTTTCATGTTCCAAACCCATTTCTTTATACATTTTTTATTTTCAAAGTTTACGGTGCAAAACCATTTTCTTTGTATCATTTCTAGTTACATGTTTGGAAGTGAGTGAATCCTATATACACAAGGGGTTTATAAGGTTCTCAAACATTGCCAATATTTAATACTATCAATTTCATATTCCAAACTCGTTTCTTTATGAGGAATTCCTTGAAACACCATCAAAATAAGTTCAAATCCCAAAACTACCACACACTCCCAAAAGTTCCAAAAATACCACATACTCCCAAATGTTCCAAAAATACCACAAACATAAAAAGTGAATTTTAAGGGTTTTGAATTTAAAATTTTGGATTTGGGTTCACTAAATAGAGTTTAGGATTTAGTTTTGAATGAGGTAGAGTTTGGTTTTGGGGTTTTAGGATTTAATTTTGAAGTTTTAAAGTTATTTAAAATTTGTGGTATTTTTGGAACAAAAACATTTTTGTGGTATTTTTTGAACTTCTGGGAGTGTGTGGTATTTTTGGAATAAACCTATTTTTTGTGGTATTTTTGATAATGCCCCTTTCTTTATACCTTTTTGGTTTTCAAGGTTTACAGTTCAAAACCATATCTTTATACGTTTCATAGTTTTAAGTTTATTGTTTGAAATTACCATTTAGTTTTATTGTTGGAATGAACTTATTCAATGAACTTAGTCAATATCAACCTTAATTTCTTTGTTTGTAATGATGAATATCTTACTAACTTTACATATTTTATAGTTTAAAAAATCATAACTAATTTTTTATTTTTATAAAAATAATAACTTAATTAATTGATATGTATCTTTATTACTAACATTATTTTTATTTTCACGCAACACGAAACATTGTGGTGTCCACATCATAAACTTCTTCGTCGTTATATATTCTCTATCTCTCTTCTCAACTGTTTATCCGAAACCTTTTCAGTTTTTTAAGGAGTCCACATCAGGTTATTGTCTCTCTTTGGTTTTTTTCTTTATATCGTCGTTATATATTCTGTCTCTTTTCTCAATTGTTTATCGTCTTTATCCGAAACCTTTTCAGTTTTTTAGGAGTCCACATCAGGTTATTTTCTCTCTTTCTTTTTTTTCTTATATCGTCGTTATATATTCTCTCTCTCTTCTCAATCGTTTATCGTCATTATCCGAGACCTTTTAGGAGTCCACATCAGGTTATATATTCTCTCTCTTCTCAATTGTTTTAGAGTTTAGGGTTTCGACAATAATATTCTTTTGGGTTTTAGGATTCAGCGGTTTTGGTAAGTATCGTGCGTGGGTCTCAGAAGAAGTTATCTTGTTTATGGTTTTAATCGGTTTAGGTTTTGTTGTTTTAGTCACAATTTGAACTTATTCAATCATTTTAGACTTTGCTGTTTTAGGATTTTAAGGTTTTGTGGTTTTAGTCACAATATGAACTTATTCAGTTGTTTTAGACTTTGCTGTTTTAGGGTTTTAGTATTTTGTGGTTTTAGTCAGTAATATTCATGTGGGTTTGGTGCAAGAAATTAATTAATCGATTATCAGTCATGAACAAGGGCAAACGTATCAGGATTAATGACGAGGAGGAAGTAACAAGTCACCAAAAGGAGATCATGAAATTGCATGACCATTATAAGTCAATAATGGTCAGGTTGAATAAGCAGATTCAAGCGAAGGAGGACATCATAAATACAAGAATCAAATACGAATGGAAGGATGCCAAAGTCTGTTTGTTGCTGAAGCAGATTTGTGCTACAGATTTTGACATCCAAGCTGAATTGTATGGCTCTCCTCGAAGAAGGAGAGACTGAAGAAGGGGTTGGATGAAATCAAGATCCCGAGTGTTGATTACGACAAGATGGGCTGCAGTTTCACAGGTTATGGAGGACCGTTCGGAGATGAAGATTAACTTATTCAAGTTTTCGAATAAGTTTCTATGTTTTTTTTTAAAATAATTTTAAACTCTAAATGCAGTTTCAAATTCTAAATATGATTATAATTTTGTTTCATAAATATCTTATCACTGCATTCAAATTTAACCAAATGATAAGAGACGAAAACTAAATTGATAAGAGATAACATAAATAAAAAATTTAACGTATAAACTATAATCATGATTACCTAGGGTTAGATAGGAGACGCGTCTGTTCTATAAGACGCGACCCTTCTCTGTCTTTCTATCTTGTAACTCAACAAATTTTTTTTATAAGACGTGACTCTTCTCTGTCCCTCTATCTCATATTCCATTTATATCTTAGTTAATACTCCATCCGTTTCATTTTATTAGTTGTTTTTTGAATATTTTTTCTTGTTTCACAATATAAGTTCTTTTTCAAATCCCAATGTAAAAGTAAAACTTTTAATTAAAAAGTTAAAATAAAAATCAAACATTTACTTGCTTTTAATTAAATTCATAGACAAAAACAAAATAGAAAACAAAAAATATAAAAAGTAAAAGTTTTCTTAATATGCACGCTCTTAGTACTAGTTGATTTTGTGAAGTTTTGCACAAATTAAGAAAAGTAATAATTATCTTGTGTTTTCTTTCTATCTTTCCTCTCTTCTTGAAAAGATACGTCTCATCTTTTACTCTCAAAAACTTCTATAAGACGTGACCCTTCTGCGTCCCTCTCTCTCATAACTCTCTCTCAAAACTCTCTCTCAACTTTTACTCTAAAAAACAAAGCAATGGCTCTACGCAAGGTTTCCGATCTGTCGCCTTGAAATATGCGAAGACATCTTCCTTGTGAAGATTATTAGAAAGTTCCAGGGAGTATATCCTCACGAAACAATGAGGGAGTTCATACTTTCTGATTATACTGGAAACCACATCTAGGCAACGCTTATTCCGTCCATTAACTTGGATATGTCTCTCATGAACGAGGGAGACAGTTTTGAGCTGTCGAAGTTTCTATGCCTGATTCCTTCGACGGCGTTTTGGAACACTACTGCGCTCCTGCAGATCTATTTCTCCGACTTCACTTCAGCCAGGCGGGTTGAGGCTATCACCGAGTCAAGCTGTATCCGGTACTCGGCGTTCCCTTGGCTGACATCTTGGCTACATGTCGGCATTACTGATACCAGTATTTTCTTCTTGTTCGTTCATCATTATTATTTATTTTAAAGTTGTAGCTAGTAATTGTTCATTCTCTATTACCTTGAAATTGTAGTGCACATCGTCGGGTGTATCAAAAACGTCTACAATGTCGTGCATGAGGAAGCTGTCACCACTATGGGGGTGATAGAGAACGTTCCAGTGCTGTCGTTTCTTCTGTGTGACAAAGAGTAAGTATATTTTTATTTATTGATCTTTAGGTTTTGTATTTATTGGAATTATATGGTTTACCTATTATATTTTTTTTAGTCGTAGGCTTATGCAATGCAGGGCTTATGGTGAATATGTACACACTTTTGCTGGGCTGAAGGCTAGTCTTCATCGCAATGGTGGTACATATTGTGCACTCCGATTCTAGAAGCTTGATCGCCACAATGGTAACGTCACAGTCGTCTCTAGCTTTGACGGCAAATCAGATGTGGTCATCAACCCTGCCATTCCAGAGGTCGAAGAGATCAGGGTGATCTTGTAAATGCATCTCATATGCATGTACTTGTAAGGAAATGGAGATTCAAGAGCTGAAAGGAGATGCATGAAGAGCTAAAAAGAGATTCAAATTACTTGTAAATGCATCTCAAATGCATGTACTTGTAATATTGCTTCTTCTTCTGGTTGATTTTTGCATCTCAAATGAATCTCAAATGTTAATTGTAAAATTTCTCTTCTTCTGAGTGATATTTGCAGTTTCTCGTTTACGATTAATTGCATCTCAAATGTTAATTGTAAAATTGCTTCTTATTCTGAATGATATTTGTTGTTTCTCGTATAAGATTAAATGCATCTCAAATGTTAATTGTAAAATTGCTTCTTATTCTGAATGATAATTGTTGTTTCTCGTATAAGATTAAATGCATCTAAAATGTTAATTGTAAAATTGCTTCTTATTCTGAATGATAATTGTTGTTTCTCGTATAAGATTAAATGCATCTAAAATGTTACTTGTAAAATTGCTTCTTCTTCTTATTTAATGCATCTTGAAGTTTACTTTATCCTACGCCATTGGATATTTTTAGCTTTAAATACAAATTGTATTCTACACCGTTGGATATTTTTGATATTGTTTATTAATTAAAAAGAATACGCATAGTTGAGAGTTACGATTTCGTCTGCAATTCATTAAAACTAATATCTTCTTCTGACTCGTTTCTCTCTCTAAAAAACACCTTACAACTTTAAACTTTTTTGAAATTCATATCTCTTGAAGATGGATAGCTCTTCAATCACAACAACATCTTCTAATGTAACAGAGAGATCTACATCTACTGAACAAACGGAAACCAACCAAATAACTCTTAAAGTCCTTGACCAAGAGGTATGTAATTCTAATCTCATTCAAATAGATTATTGAACAAAAATTTAATTTTTTTTTTCATACTCTTATGTCTGTTATAAATTTTGTCAATCAGGGATACTTGTTTAACTACACGCTCAGTATTCATATTGTTTTTAAAAAACTAATGAATAGTTATTGTGAAATGAGAAATTTAGATTATTGTAATATTTTATGGAATCATATATTCTTCTCTGTTTCCAAATGCTTGATTTTCTAGTCTTATGATAACCGTATATGCGTAAATAACCTCAAACGTATTTAAATACAATTTTATATATAGATTCCTTCACAATCTGTACGGGCAGTGTTAGATTCATCTAAATCAATATTCATATCAACAGCCACTGGAATATGAACTTCTTGAACATCTTCATCATTATAAGACCTTGAAGGTCCTTTCATAACAACATACCAACTAGAAGAATATTCAGTCTTTGGAATAAAAAATTGTTTAGCTTGGGAGGCTAATATGTACGGATCTTTTGAGAAAGATAATTGACTATGTCACGTTTTCGTAAATACAAGGGAGCACGGGGCAGGAAAACTGGGAAGCAATTGGGAAGGACCGTACAAAGTTACCGGAATCGTCGCACCAAACGTTTACCAGCTAACCACGATCGACGGACAACGCTTACCCTAACCTTGGAATGGCCAACATCTCAAACTTTACCTTTAATCTTTTTCCATTTTGTTGTAATAAGAACTACGTCTGGCTTGATCCCTCTAAAATGGGTACGTAGGCAGTCTTCGTAGTTTAAGAAGACGCAACTGCTATCAAATTAAACCTTACCTACTTTCAGCTTTCTTTGTTTAATTTATGAAGGGGGGAGTAGGTCACCCCACTAGGGCTCCGTTGAAAACTATTGGCACTTGGAGCCTCGTCGATATTATACGAGCTAAAGCCTCGTCGATCTCATACAAGCTAAAGCCTCGTCGATCTTATACGAGCTAAAGTATCGTCGATCTTATACGAGCTAAAGCCTCGTCGATATCATACGAGGTAAAGCCTCGTCGATCTTATACGAGCTAAAGCCCCGTCGATCTCATACGAGCTAAAGCCTCGTCGATCTTATACGAGTTAAAGCCTCGTCGATCTTATACAAGCTAAAGCCTCGTCGATCTTATACGAGCTAAAGTCTCATCGATCTCATACGAGCCAAAGTCTCGTCAATCTTAAATAGGAATGTCAATCCCAAAACAGATCAGAGACCTTTCCACCCAAGTGCAACTACAGTTTTTCTAGTCTAAAGGACCCTCGTCGAAGAAATCAAAGATACTCAAGAGTTTGTGAATTAATATGGCACGAAATTGTTTGCAATAAACCTCGTCTATTAATTCCTCGGCAAAAATACGCAACAAGGTACCAAAATAAGTTAACAATAAAAACAGACGATCATAAAAATTAGGGAGTCCGACAAAAGAAACAAAAAAAAATCTAAGTAAAAGCAGGTTAGGCCGGAGCACTTACGGGGGGGGGGGGGGTCTTAGTCGCGGTAAACTCTGCAGTCGAGGCTTCAATCCCGCTGGTACGAAGCTGCCTAACTTCTTCTTGAGAAAGAAGTTCATGATTCAACGCCGACTCGTTAATCACTGGCGAGACCCCTAGATCTTCGTCTGATAGAGGGAAAACCTCTATCTCGTCCAACTTATCCTTCCAGGTCTTAAGGCTTTTCGCAAATTCTCCACAATAGCCTCCGGCACTGAACCACCCATGTCTTTGATGAGCCCCATAACGCCAAGCATTCCTTCAATTGTCCCGAGGTTCTTGGCCGCCGCCTCAGCTGCGTTGCGACTATCTAGGTGACGTCGAATCCTCTCAAATCCTCTCAAATCGAGCAGCGCATTTCTCTTGCATCTGCTGCCCTTTCTTCAAAATCAGAGCGTCTCGACCAGCTCTCTCTAATCCCAAAGTCTCCTTCACTATGGCGAGCTCGTCCTTAACCTTAGCATTCTCTTCAAGAAGACGACTCCTTTCCTCTCAAACTCACTCTGACTTCTGCCCGCCTCGGTGACGCGCATGTTCTCCTCGTTCAGGTTATCTATCTGCAGATTCAGACTGGTGACTTCGACTTCCAAGTCTTTCCTCTTTTGCGCGTCCAATGCCACAACATCATTGCACTGATCAACTATTTTCTTAAGCTCGTCGAGAGAGGATGTAGTCTTCTCAGCTTGGAGTCGTACATAGTGATCAAAGCGTTTGCCGCAGCAAAAAATTGTGTTAAAAAAATCACTTAGCAAAAATCATTCGTAAATAGATGCGGTATGAATTAGAAAGCTTACTTGGACGCCATATGAGGCGTAAGTCTTGAACAGGTCCCGGTAAGGGGAGCTAGACACACTCGGTACCGGGCGATTGAGTCCTAGAATTTGTCGGACTAGTTCAGCACATGCCTCGGCATCGTTAACCAGCCCGGCTGCATCCGGGTAAGAAAAGGAAAAGAGAACAGGGTCTCGACGGGGCCTCTTTTGAAGAGCACCCTCGTCCTCAGCATGATCGTCGAACAGGTCTTCAATATTGACGTACATGTTGTCAACTCCACCAGCAGCCAGATTATCTTCATCGACCAAGTTGATGACAAGACTTGGATTGGTGAGTTGAGCAACATCCTTTCCAATTTCCACGCCCTTCAGCTCTCCTGTCGTGGTCCTTTTCTTTGGGTTAGGCTCCACGGCATGTGCCTTACCCTTAGCCTTTGATGCAGCAGCTTGCAATCCTAACTTTTCTTGGAGCTGCTGAGACAGCTCGGCTTGCTCTATTGCCTTCTCCTTCTTCATGTTCTCAATAGCCACTTTCGCCGTAGACACCAAAGTTTTCATCTTCGACGGCCTTTTGGCTCCTTTCTTTTCAGCTCCAGCACCGGCTCTCGAACCTTTCTTCTGAGTGCCAGCCTCGGCCTGGGTTTTCAGGGAACTCTCTCTCAAACTCTTCAGAAAATTAGAAGACATGTTTGGTTTCCAGGGATAGGAAAAATGCTATCGTCTAACTGAAACCAGACAAAGCAAAAACAGTGAAATAAGAACGACGAAGCAAGAGATAAAATGAATATGGATGATTAATACAAGTACCAACCTGAACCAAGGCGAGATAGACTTCTTCTAAGTCTAGCTGCGTCCACTTCTGGCCATTTAAGTATGGAAGCCTTAGATAGCTTATCAACTGAGTCCAAAAAGCAATCTGGAAAGGCCTCGAAGGGAAATGGTTTGTCTGCAAAGGAAATGAAGTGTTAGTAACTCATTATTCAAAACACTATGACTAGCCGAAGCACTACCAATTTCTAAATCCCAATCATGCAAAAACTCTCGTCCTAATTCAGGAACTGCCGCGTCGTTAATTTTAACGAAGAAGTATCATCTCTTCCAGTCCCATATCTTCCCTTTAGCCCCGATGAGAAGAGTGTATTTTGGTCTCATTCTCACATAGAAGAATCCGATGTCAAAATTTAAAGTATGGGCTCCACTCTTCACGGCCTTATGTACTTTATGAATAGTCACGAGGAGGTCGAAGAAGTCTATGGAGATATCTATCCCTATCTCGTTGCCCAGAAGGAGAATCGCTGTTATAGCTGCTGTGGACAATTGTGACACAGCCATACGTCGCCGAGCACAGAACACCATCAGTAGATGGGGAAGTGGGAACCACAAGTTGGCGTCGGTGAAATAATCTTCAAAAAGTGTAAAGTACCCCTCCGGTGAAGACCACGGCCATCAAAAAACTGCGGGACCCTAAACTCGAGATTGGTGTCGTCTATCTTGCACAATACGCAGAGGCAGGCCAAAGATTCATGCGTCATCTTAGATGGACATGATCCTGTGAAGAAATCGCCCTCTTCGAGATCCACCTCAGAAGGACCTGCCTCGTCGGGAAAAGGCCCCGACTCTATAAGTAGGAGAATGTATTCCTATTCAGAGGATGCCTTGGCGACAATTAATTGGCCAGGAGCATCCACTTCTGGACTAGATGGACGATGGACGATTTGTAGGTTTTTCGACCTCATCGTCGAGCACACTTCATTCGACATAACCTCTTCTTTTACAGACACAAGTTGAAGGTCACCGGACATCACTTGTCGAGAAATTGGAGATAAAACTTCCGATGACGAAAATTTTCCGGAGGTGACAAAAGCGGCGGAGCAAAAAACAAAAATAGTGCAAAAATTCTAAACCTAGAGAGAGAAAGCAAAGAGAGTGGAGAGAGATGGTACATGTAGGCGTAGAAGGAAGATGAAGGCATAAATGGGAAGGGGACCCTTATAAGGGCTGACGTGTAATGCGAAGGGTCGCCTATTTGAAAGGTCAAAACGCTTCGGAATCTGCGTAAATAAACCTTTCATCTCATCGATAACGGTTAAAATCAACTTCGTCGACTTATCAACCGACCAACATCACTTCGTCAATCGAAAACCTTGTCGAACCAATCATCCCCAAGTCACCAGTTCATTGACTTAACGCCACGTCAATTTTAGAACAAATAAACTACCTCATCGAGAACAACCCAACCTCGGCGGTCGAATACGACAGGTTCATGCCTTGTCAATTAATCAATACTGTCAGCCCCGGCGACTAATGCGAGTTCTCACCTCGACGGTTAATAAAATTAAGTCTAAGAATTCGCAACAGAAATCCTATCTTGTTCATCAGTCACGATAAGCTTTCACTTCGTCGACCAATGTAAAATATCTGATAAAAATATGTATAAAATAAAATAAATAGAAATGCCCACTCGTCGAAGTCTTGAGCAAGATCAGAAGGCCTCAGCTATATAGATCCAGTCGACCTATCTATAGTCGACTTGGGGGGAGGGGGGTGGGAGTAACTGTTGGGCCAGGGTTTGACACCCTCTAAGGCCCAACATAAAAGCAGGCCCATTCTTAGAGAGGGGCTCAACTTCAGCATGTAAAGGTCGATCAGGTATAGACACCTGTCCCGTCACTGTTCATGATGACCTAGTCAGACGTCTAGCAGTATAAATAGATTGTCAGGGTGATTGGAGATGGGGTCAGAAAAACGGACGGAGAGGAGATAGAAAGAGAAACTGTCGATATCGACGAGGTGAAACGACAATAACAGGTTGGAGTACTCTGTCGTTATCAGTAGCTCGATCGCTAGGGAGTAGTAACTTGGAACATCTCAACCATAGATAATATGAAGGTCAAATTAGTTCAGCCTCGTCCGTTCAAGTGACATATTTATATTATATTAAATATGTCGTCTAACCCTTCTGTCTAATTGATCTCGTCCAGAAAACATATTGCGAAGACCGGTTAAACAATTATATAAACTTATGAGTTAACCTAATTACAAAACATAATGTTTCCCAATTAAGCATGACCCCCCCCCCCCCCTCCAGATTTGATCGCAAACACTAAAATTGAACAAGGATGCCTTAAAATTTTTTCTTTCCTAATGCTTTGTTCATGATGCCAGCGAGTTGTGATATTGTGGAAACATGTTCAATGATTACTGTCCACATGTAAATGACCACATGTAAGTGAGTGCCATGCGTAAATGAACAAGGAATAATAATATAGGTTTTGTTGGAAACCATATTGGTGAAGCGTATAACCGAGCTTTGCAAAATAACAACATCGAGCCTACTTAAGAAAGAGAGATTTTTATAAGAGGCATACCTTCGTTTTTGTCGTTTGTACGAATCCTGGTGGAAAATGCATATAGAACTCTCTATTGAGATTTCCATGCAAGAATACATTTTGTACATCCATTTATTATACCTCCAAATGTAGCGATGCTACTTGATGTTGAAAGTTATGAATGATTACCTCCCAATGTAGCAATGTTACTTGTTGGTGAAACTTACGAACAATTACCATATTAGCTCCAAATGCGAATGTGTCAGTGTAGTCGACACTGACTGTTTGATTGTTTACGAGTACCACAAGGCGTGCCTTATAATGTTCAAGAGAACTATTAATTTTTTTTTTTTAATGTGATAGACTCATTTACATCCAAGAGCAGTTTTACAAGTTGCTAGAGCCCCAACTGTATACGTCCCATCATCCTCTAGGGATTTGATTTCTTCTTTCATGGCAGAATAAAAATGATCATGGACCGCATAATATCTATAGTGTTGCGTTTCAGTGATTGCAGTTATCACCATTGCATAAGCATTGTATATGGCAAAAACATTGAGTTTGAGACATAAATATGAATTGGGATGATATTTTTCATGTAGCGATTTGATGCAGAATGTTGGTGATGTAGTAGCAAATAGTGTTGAATGAATAAGTTAATCATCCTAAAGAAGATATACAGGTTCACTTAGACGAGATACTCCCTGTTTTATCAACACCAAACCCTTGAAAGTGGCTCTAATACAGGGAGTATCTCATTCTACACTTATGTTGGGAAAAAATGTAGATAATATTTGTCTCTTTAAAAAGAAAGAAAAGTGTGGATAATATGGTGAGAAAAAATCGTAAAGGAGCTTGTGTTGGGTGTGGAAAATGAATAATCTCTTTCGATGAAAATGACCTCACGAGAGACTGATATCTTGCCAGTGGGAAGGTTGTATATGTGTTAGCCTTTTTGAGCAAAGGAATATCCGATGAAGATAGATTTATTACATCGATTTTCAAAATATGATCGTAGTGACATTGGTTGTGAACATAACAAACACAACCAAAAATACATAGATGATTAATTGGTGGTGGCGGGTTGTAGATAATATCAAATGGAGTTTTACCATTTAACAGTTTTTTTTTTTAATTTATGTTGATGAAATATCTGACTGTGTGCGTAATAACACTAGAATTTGATAGAAGGGATACTTGAAAGCATGAAGGCACATGCAACATTCAATATGTGGCAATGTTCTTTCTCAACATGACCGTTCTGCTTCGGAGTACCAACACAAAAAGTTTAATGCATAACTATGTGTTATGTAGTTCTTTATATAGAGGAACTTGGAATCTTTACTGTTATGTATTGTTTCACCTTTTTCATAAATTGGCGCTCGACTAGTTAATGAAAATTCTTAAGATGATTTGCTACTTGTTATTTTGAAGGAAGTATTATACGTATGAATAATCGGCTATATTGGTAAAAAAGTAGCATGATCCACATAAGGTAGTGGTTCGGTTTAAACCCCATGATATGATTCTCCTAAATAACGCAACACACTTTGAAAGGCTAGAAAGAAACTGGATGGATTGCGGAAGATGGATGAATGTGAAATGGATTATGGACGATGTTCAGAAACAGAATGGAGTGAATAGACACACACAAATGGTGCAGAAATCCTATGATACGCCAAGAGATCCATATGACACTCTAAGGAAGGATGCTGTTGCTGGATATTACACACCAACAAACTTGAAAGAAGCCTCTGGATATTACACACTAAAGGAAAGGTTTTTGAAGGATATTACATACCAACAAACTTGAAGAGAAACTTAGATATTACGCACTAAGAACCCAGATGTTCTACTGGATATTACACACCATCAAAGACTTGAAACAACCCTGGATATTACACACCTAGGCCAAACACCTACTAGATATTACACACTAGCAGAATTTGAAAGATGTTACACACTTTCAAGGATCCAAAACTCATAACTGATACAAAAAATATTGGATGAGTTTCTAAAGTGTTTTACAACCATAATATAAAAAGAGTAAGAGAGTTCATGCATGAAAAAGAGAAAACATTGAAATCCGTTCATATTACATGTAAGAGAGAGAAGACCACTCCAGTAAATGTTGTCTATAAGTTGTGAGTTTAGAGTATTCCTTGAATTTTCTTGAGTTTAAACACTCCAAATAGGTCCATTTAGACTTATATAAGTGTTGGGCCTTACTCTTCTTTTATTGGACTTCATTTGATCAACTAATGAGCAATTATGTAGTGATCCATCTGCCTCATTAAAAATCTACATTGGAAAACTCATTGAGAGAAAACCAAAGCAAGGAAAAAGAATACAAATGGATGCACTAACCCATTTTTTTGATCAAGCTTAGGTTGAATGCATATAATAATTGTTTGTATTCCATTCAAGCCTAAATCATTGGAAATGTTCCAAGACTGATTTAGTAGCAACTACATAGCTCCATCAAGCTTCTTTGTCCTTGATGTTGTTATTGGTCCAACTTGAATTTCCAATACACCCTCGGGTATAAGTTCATGTTTAGCTCCATGTCCATCTCCTTGTACATTTATTTCTAAAATCATATCATAATCCCCGTCTTGGAAAAGATTCGTCCTCATATCTACTTTTCCTGCAAGAAAAGTCACAAAATTATATGATTGATCCTGGAGCTTAGTTTTATATTACGTGGATGTCCAAATTGATAGGCAATGTCCTTGAACATCATTGTCCTCTTGATTTTTCCATTTATTAACTTTTTCAATTTTTTAAAAAATGTCTCCTAGTTTTCATATGAAGTCCCGAAACAGAAAACTCACACCCAAATAGATGATAAAGGATATGTTCATAAGTAAGCTAAAAATGATTAAGTTTAAAGATAAGAATGGTCCTGTTGGTGGGAGTATGTTCAGGTTCAATTTTTGGACGTCCTAAATCCTTAACATGTGGGTAATGATGATCAAAAGAAGTGCTAGAATAGGTTTTGTCATATTGGACGATTTATGAGTTGGTCAAGCAGTTGATTTTGCTTTTATTGAAAAGATGCAGTAATTCCACTCAAGGTTGTTGGTTTAAAACTTCTTTCCTTGGTTGCGACCTACGAATCCTGAAAAATAGAAAACAATCAAGGTGAATTATTTTTTTAGACCCCAAAATCAGGTGGTGGTTCTGTTGGCCTTGTTCAGCAACATATTGATGTTTGTGCTCTTGAATTGGTTTGAAAATTTGAGCATTCGTTCCAGTACTTGATTTCAAAACCTCACTAAGTCATGCCTTGTCCATGTTATTAATTTTACAAGGTGCTGAATTCCCAAAAAATAAATTAATATGTTCTTGTTCATGGTTAAAGAATTCCACTATCTTTGTAGATATTGCTTCTTTATCCATAATGATCTCCTTATTAGTTGAAACTTGCTCAAATTCCTTAATAGTACTAAAAGGACTTTCAAAAATATTGGAACATTAATAATAGGTAGATTAAGATCATAAATAACCAAGCTTTTAGTTGGGCCTTGTGTAGGCTTCACTTGCTGCTCATGAAAATTATATTGGTTCTCCTTCGTCTCTATTTGTAGCTTTTTAGTATCCACATGAATAGCTTGATAGAATGACCTATTAGAAAGTGTAGAACCCAACACAAAGTCTATTTTATGTTTAGTGCTTCGAAAAGGAGGCAAGTCTTAGGGACAATCTTCTGGAGAGATATTTTTATAATCATGTAAAAGAGTTTTTCTCTCACTCGACAGAACCAATAAATGGTTAGTGACATAGCAAAAACGTTTTTAAACATAAACATAGATCGTTTAGAGTATATAGTTTCTTTTACCTCCCCAAATTTAATAAAGAGGTTATAATGCTTGGCTACCTTTTCTTTCCTTTGTTTCAGCTGCAATTGGTGTTTGTATACCTCTTGTGAAGTCATTGGAAATAAACTGAACTTCTTACCTTTAAATTTAGAGGAATGACGGTTAGTGAATCCATCATTGATTACTTTTCTACCTGATTGTTATAGTCTTCCAAGTAATATATGTCCAACTTCCATAGGTAGAACATCACATAAGACTTCATCTTCATATTTACCAATGCATATAGGAACAATAACTTGGCAGCTGACTTTCATTTCACCATCCAAGCTTCTGAACCATGCTGGTACTAGCAACACTAGTACGGCTATCCCGATCAATAATGAGACTACATATGTAACACCCCGTTTCCGGTCAACCCCCTTTGACCAAAAACCGAGGTTATTACGC
>OVBE01007997.1:0-17758 GCA_900406425.1 Iberis pinnata
TGGGCCTTGTGTCGAAATGGGCTTTCAGAGCAGGTGCCAAACCTGGTATCAACAACGAGCATTAAACAACTTCATACAAGAAGCAGTTGCGTGAGTAATCTCTATTCTCCGAAAGAAAGGTCTCTGCTATTGTGGAAGAAGCGATGGTGGCCAGCTAGACTTCTAGGAACCATCGAAAGGAGTAGCAGCGAATGACTTCGATGAACGGGAGAAGACGAAATCCAACACCACCATTTTGATCGATGAGAAGACATATTTGAATCTGAAAGCATAAAAGGAAGACAAGAAGGAAGATCGAAACGAAGAGAAACAAAAGAGCATAGAGAAGAGGCGGAAAGAGAAACCAAAGGGCTGACGCCGGTGAGCTATAGCTCCACCTGCGTCGAGAAGAAGAAATTGAAACGACGCCTTGATATTCGTGTCTGGGAGAGAAGTTAAATCTACGGTTTTGGTTTAAGTTTTTTTAAGTTTTTAATTTTCCTAAATAATCAACACTTGGCTGGGTGTTTAAACACTCGAATTTAGCAATTTTCAAAGAAGGGACAACTACCTGTCACAATCTTCCTTCGACTATTGTCACGGAAGCTATGGCCATTAAGCAGGCTCAATTTCAACCAATAGAACTAGGAAGGGAGGAATAAACTCTCTTTTCGTATTTGCAGTTCTTAGTTACGCTACTTGATATAGTATGTTTTTAATGGATTTTAAATCGTATTTTGCATTCATTCTAAATAGATTCGCGTGCATATAGATTAGTTCAGCATACATTTGCACTGTATTTCATTTGTTGAGGTGATAAAAATGGAGAAACCGAAAGCACAGATCAAATGAGCTCAAAGGCTTCAAAAAGGGTGAAAACAAGGCTTGCACCAGTTTAACGTATCGATTTAGCAAAAATGGTACAAATGATGAAGGCTTCGGAGGCACATACCGGTTTGGCATACCGGCCTAGCCAAACTGCAAGAAGTAGAATCAATTTCCAGAGGCCAGAACCGGTCTGGCCTACCAGTGAAGAGAAACAGGTACCCACATTAAAATTTCATACCGGTTAGGCGTATTGGTATCAGCCAGAAAAATCAACTCTTTGACTTTCTTCTTTTGGTTTAAACATACTTTCAATTGGGTTAACCCATCTGTTTTTGGGTTAACCCAATACTACTTTAGGGAGACTAGATAATGTTTTTAGACCTAATTGCAGGATTATCTCTTTTTCTCTTAAGAACTTTATAATCACTCTTGGAATCTTATGCTTATTTGATTTTGAATTTTTACTTTGGTTGATTTTATCTTTATCAAATATTCTTCTAATCATGATTCAACACACTACTATCTTTAGATGGTTCCTTAATAAGTAAATGGTTAAGTAGATTAGGTTGATTAAGTGATGGGATATGATATTTAAGATTTAGTTTACATAAATATTCACATAGTAGATGTTCTTAATGCCAGATTTGACTTGATCAATTGAATCTAGATCATAGGAAATTTATTGCCCGAAAGGTGTTCGATGAAATTCTTGAACCAATCGTTATGTGCTAAATAAGGCCTAACCAAGAGATTTGTGTTAGTTAGTTTAGTGGTTTAGCATAGATTAGAACTTAATGTTTCATAATTATGTGATTATTCAAGAGATTGTCTTAATTGCATGATTTGAGAAATGATTAGTGCCATGAGAGGAGATTAGTCTAATCATGGGAATCTTAGACCAATGATTAGCTTATAGTTAGCATTAAACATCATATCACTTAATCATCCGAATCAATAACCTATGACATTTCCTTAGCCTTTTACCTTTGAATTCAAGTTTAAGTTTTTAGTTGACTTTTGTTAATAATGTTGACTCTTGTTTGATTTTGCTTGTTTTTGCATAATTAAATGTTACAAATGATAAATCTTATAGCTTAGACTAAATGAAGTTCTATAGGATAGTGTGTTGATATTTCCTTAATTGGATTAACATCTTAAACGCTACAGTGACATAAGTAGGCTTAAGATATTTGCTTAGACATAGGATTGGAAAATTCTTGTTCATCAAGTTTGCGCGGTTGTTATTTCAGGATTTACATTAACCATTAGTACTCTGAATTTGATTGGGACTAAGCTCATTTATTTACTTTACTAACCTCTTTACTCTTTTTGTTTGTGCATCTTCAGGTGTATGAACCTAAGAAGCAGAGGACCAAACAATCTCATTCCAATAGTTGAGGACATTCGTGCGCTTGAAACACAAAATAGTCGGGAACGACAAGAACAAAAACGTCTTGCTCATCTTCCACGATTGGACTTGGAGATGGAATATGATAGGGTCAGGTTTTAATCCTAAATCTACACTGCAGAGAACAGATCCTCGTAGTATAGTTAAGGGTCGAATCCCACAGAGATCAGACAGTACGACTCTCAGTTAAAAATCGATTCTAGCAAAGATAAAATAAAAGAGGGAATGTTTTCGAAACGATTGAAAAGTAAAGCGAATGTAAACCAATAAAATAAAATGCTAGGGGATAGGGAAGTTCCACATGTATTCAGGTTCGAGGTTCAGGTTGTTAAACAAGATAAACAATGAAAATAATTTTCAACTCAAAAAGACGACAATAGACTAATCTCCTCCTGGATTATTAGACCCCTATGATAAAATTTCTAGAATTAAAGACTAACCTTCTCCAAAAATCTTAGATCTCTAAATCAGACAATTAAATCATGCAGTGATTACAAATTCAATATGTTCATAAGCATTCTAAGACAATACTCCTGCAAGCAAAGATACTTATTCATCTAGACTAGGTCATATTAAATAAACCAAATCCCTTTGTATTTATTAACCTAAAATCATGAACTATGTGATCAAGCTAATTCAAGCAATGATAACAAATCTAGACTAAGAACCTAACAATTTAAATCCATCAAAGTCAAACCATAACCATCAAAACTTGTTTTCCCTGGAAAATCCTTAAAACCTAACAAAGAGACTACTCAGACATACTCAAGCAATCAACAATCATCAATAGAGAAAGCATATTCAAAAACCATATTTAATAAAAGTAATAAGAGAGTTCAACATTCTTCTCTAAATTACAGGTGTCAGGATTCGTCTGCATTCGTCAAATTGCATTCATTTTGTGCACATAACCACCTTTTTGCTCCAGAGCGTCCAAAATACATAGAATCATGAAAATATACCAAAAACACATAGGAAATACTCTAAAGATGACAAATAGCAAGTATAAATACTCACTAAAAGGCATCAAAATCGAGTGATATCAATTCCCCCAAACTTAGATCTTTGCTTGTCCTCAAGTGAAGCAAGACCCAATCTAGAGAAAAGGTTTTGAAAATGACCACACATGAACTCTCAGAATCTCAGCAACCTTAAGCATATATATCAAAACTTAAAAGACACCAATCCTATACAACCATTATGAGAGAACTGTTAACCACCACATAACTAAAAGTTTGTTTCCTACTCTAAATCCAACATCAATGAAACCATCAAGTCATCTCAACCAGCTCATTAAGTTCAATTTGATTAAAATAGATGCATTGTTACCTATGGGGTTTTGATTCAATGTGCACAAGCACCTCTTCAATCAAAATGCTCATACCAAACAAAACATCAATCAAATTCTAGTCCTGACCCTTCTATACTGCTTTTTTCTTTCGCACTTTTCTGCGTTTTTTTTTAAAGCAGACGACAATTCACTGGGGTTGACTACGGACTTCTAGGTCACGCTTTCAATCTTTTTTCTGAACTGTTTTTTATTTTCTGAAGGGAGAGAGAGAAATTATCCAAATTATATTAAAAGAACTTGTCAGTTTTACAGAACACTGAAGTGCAAGGCAATTAGCTTTCAAAATATCTTACCACCACAAGCAAGAGAAATTAAGTCCTATCATGGCAGAGCTAGCATCAAATCATCAGCAATCCAAAAGATCCAGACTTTCAGAAACAAAACAATCAGCAATGGGTTCTAATACTAAACATATTAGTTAAATCTAAGCCAAAAATCTAAAAAGATCAATGATATACTTACACTAGGTTGGTTATCATCACATATTTTGATCATTGTTCCTTCGACTCGACTTGACACGACTAATTAAAAAGCGAAATTTTTTGAAAATTTACACCAAACTGATGAAACATTAAAAGACATAAAATATGATTAGTAACTATACTCCCTCCCCTAGACTTAAATCACACCGTCCTGGTGTGAAATAAACCCAAGAGAAGGAATAATGACCATAAAATAAATAGGTAAGATGAATAGTTCAAAAGAATTTCAGTACTTAACTGGAAAAAAGATCGGCTGAATTTTATTACGACGGATCGATCTCTAGACGGATCGATCGATCGGTATGTCCGACCTAAATTTTTGAATTTTCCTGAAACATCTCATAAACTCAAAACTAAAAATTATTAGATTAGTTAACTAATTAGGACTGACTCTAATCAAAAACCAAATAAGAAAAATCAAATTAGTGGGTTTCCTCCCACTCAGCACTTTATTTAACGTCTATAACTAGACCCACTTACCTTCTATGCTGAATCTAGTTAAGCTCCAATAGAGGCAATAGTTCTACCATCCTTTTCTGAGATATGCAGCTTCAACAGCTTATTCATTGTTGCCTTGTTGAAATCCTTCCCTGTTTTTTTAAGACCTTGAACAAAAGGAATTTTAACCTTAGAGAACTGTCCAGACTTCTACGCAAAGGTATTCTGGGGAGGATAAGACTGATCTTGAGGATTCGCAACATTAGTACTCCTCCATGACAGATTACCTTTGTTGTAACATGGAATGTACCCTTGGTTATATACTCTTTTCCCTGGCTATTAATATAGCTAACCTCTTCGATGTTCTCAGATTCATTGACTGCAAAGCAATCAGCTTCAACTTTCTCAACATCTTCAGCGAAACTGACATGCTTCTCATTCTGTTTCTTGAGAAAATGAGTAAGAAACTCCTTTACCTCTGCTAGTCCAGAAGAATCTGAACTAGATGATCGCACTCTCCGATCATAGTTAGAATAATGGTTGTTATTACTAGCAGCAAGGTTGTCGATTAGCTTGTAAGCTTCATTCACGGGTTTACTCATGAAATCGCCATTACTAGCTGTGTCTAGAGAGAGTTGGTATTTTTGATCAATATCTCTGTAGAAAGTGTTCAAGAGGTTCAAATCTAAAAAACCGTGATGTGGAAAATCCTGCAGGTACTCTTTGAACCTGTCCCATGCTTCATAGAAGGATTCCACCGGTCCTTGCTGAAATTTAGAGATCTTACTTCTCAAATTGTTGGTTCTGGTGGAGGTGTATCAGTGATTCAGAAACTTGGCTTTACACTCATTCCAATTTTTTATTGAGTTAACAGTTAACTTAAGCCACCTCATAGCTATATCAGCTAAAGAATGATTGAAGAGGTTACAAAGCATGAAGTCTTAAGAGACTCCTTTCAGATGAGTTGTGCTGTAAATGTCTTCAAAACTATCAATGTGATCCATAGGATGCTCAGTAGACAAGCCATGAAACTGGTTTTTCTTAGCAACTGGATCATATGAAACGGGAACTGGTAGTCCTGTCTCTGAGGCTGTGGAGGGTGGAGGGCATTCCTATTGACTATGAAGGCTTCAGGGTTATTGAAATCACCAACCAGTACCATGTTTTGGTGAGGTGGACGATTTCGATTCAGTCCAGGTGGGACTTGTTCGCCATTTTCATTGCCTAAATTGGCACTTTTAGCTCTTCAGTTTTCATCTCTTTCGAGATTTAACGGCGGCACTTGATCGTCGTTTCTTCCTTGTTGGTCTAGCGCCAATTGTCCTATATGCTCTAAGCCTGGAGGGTTCTGGGCATTCTGAACTAAGGGAATGATCAGATTCTGAATGACGTTGTCAGCCATTGGTGAGGATGAACTAGCGCTTCTTCTAGACTTCCGGTTTGAACGTTCTAATCGTGCGAGTTCTTCGTTTGTGAGATTAAGCAGTTCTTTTGATTTTTCAGATCTCCTGGTCTTGCACCTTCAAAACAAAAAACAAGTAGAAAGAACGAGATCTATACTGAAAAATAAAAATCTTAGACTAGACTCTAAGAAAAACTTAAAAGGCATTGTATTGGTCCCCGACAATGGCATCAAAAATCTGATAGGTTCAGGTTTTAATCTTAAATCTACACTGCAGAGAAAAGATCCTCGTAGTATAGTTAAGGGTCGAATCCCACAGAGACCAGACAGTACGACTCTCAGTTAAAAATGGATTCTAGCTAAGATAAAATAAAAGAGGGAATGTTTTCGAAACGATTGAAAAGTAAAGCGAATAATTAAAAGCGAATGTAAACCAATAAAATAAAACGCTAGGCGTTAGGGAAGTTTCACAAGTATTCAGGTTTGAGGTTCAGGTTGACATGATATATTAACAATGAAAATAGTTCTCACTCAAAAGATGACAATAGACTAATCTCCTCCTGAAAATTTAGACCCCTATGATAGAATTTCTAGAAAGACTAACCTGCTCCCAAAATCTTAGATCTCTAAATGAGACAATTAAATCATGCAGTGATTACTGATGACTCTGAATTTTTGTGGATTTTACATATCAATTAGCATCAATTCTAAGGTTTAAAAGCGTGCATACATCACATTTATAGTTGATTTTAGTAAGTTTATGATTTTTAGGACTTTTGCATTAGAATTTGCATATGCACGCATTTTATAGAATTTTCAGGACTTTCAAGAGTTTTTGGGAAGGATTTGTGAGATTTCAGAAAAGCACCACTTAACATTGAAAGGAGCAGCACTTAGCATGGAATAGACTGGATCTATCCCAGCACCTACCTGGATCGATCTCAGCACATGCCTGGATCGATCTCAGGCACTTCTGCATCAAGTCCTGATTGATCCCAACACCAAGCTTCTAGATCGATCCCGCAACACTTCAGATCGATCCCAACAACACTTTAGATCGATCCCGTAGTCACTTAAGATCGATCTCAGATTGATCCCATCTCAGCATGGATCGATCTCCACCTTTACCTGGACCGATCTCTCTCTCTCTCTCTCATTCAAGGAAATTTGTGAAGTCTCAGATGAATCTAAGGAAGTGCATGGAATTGAAGCAAGACTAAGAAGGAAGCAAGGCAGGATCGATCCCACCCTTTTTCTAGATCGATCTCAGGTACTCAATGCCTGGATCGATCCCACTCTCAGACACATCTCAGACGCATCTCAGTTGGATCGATCTCGTTCAAGCGTCTTCAGCTCGGATCGATCACGCACTTACCAACCCGAAGTCAAAAACGCTCCAACCCGACCAACTCAAATCCGGATAGCACCTGAACCAAGGCCCAAGATCCAAGATAATGATTAGCTATTTGTCTTTAGTGCGAATTAGGGCTTTTCTCTGAACACTATAAAAGCTCTAATTCTTCTCCATTTGCAACAAGCTTAGTTTTTCTTTCCTTTTTAGGTTTTAGTCTTAGGTTTTATTTTCCTTTGTTGTTCTTCATGTTCTTGGTGTAAAAACCATATTTATTTCAAGTTTTAAGTTAATCTTATGTTTTTCTTTTCCTTTCTTGCTTAGCTTTAGGTTGTTGTTTAATTGCATCTTTATTTTCGTTTTAAGCTTTAATCTTCTGTTTTAAGTTTGTCCTTCATCTCTGTTTACTGTTTTATTGTTGTTCTTCATTTCTGAGTTTGTGTTCTTGCTGTTCTTCATCTGTTTTTCCTAGATCTACATGTTTAGCTTTAAGGTTATGCTTTCTGTTTTCTCTGCTTCTACTCCCATGAGTAGTGGTAGTTCACTAAGTTCCTGAGGATGGGGGAAGACTAGGGTTGATGTTCTGGGTTTACCTTATTACCTAAGTTGTTTGTTCTTAGATCCCTTCTGTTTCACTTGTTCGTAATGCTGATTGTATTTCTACCCGGAAGGGANTCAACACTGGAAGGTGAGTCATTGAAGGTGTCCGAACCTAGGTGATTTCAGAGATTCGTTTTCCCCTTCTAAGGCATTAGATGTTTAGGAAGCTTATTGACTATAGTAGTTGTTATTCATGTTAGGTAGTCACCGTCTATGACGACAGTTGAGTCTGTGACTGCTTTGCTTGAGATTGATTGCCAAGGAATTGGAATTGATTGCATATGTTGCTACTGTCTAGGGGTTAGCTCATTGCATGAGGTATGTTAGGTACTTAGGTAGCTCATGATATATTCTTAGTCAATTACCCTTTGTCCTCAAGAACTACCTTACATTGCTTACATTTTTACCATCTTTGCTTTTACTCTGTTTTTACATTTAAGTGTTTTATGCTTCTTTCTATCTTTATGAATTTTATGTTCATTTCACTTAGGACCTTTTAGCAAAACACCCTTCTTTAATATCTAGCTTGACTTTAAAGCATCCATATCATTCCATATTGTTTAGTGCATTGCCATAATGGATTACAACCCATCTATACTACAACGATGGGTAATTGATACCCAGTGGGACATAAAAATCCTACTATCAATTATAGATTCGATATGTTCATAAGAACTCGAAGAGAATACTCCTGTAAGCAAAGATACTTATTCATCTAGACTAGGTCATATTAAATAAACCAAATATCTTTGTATTTATTAACCTAAAATCATGAACTAGGTGATCAAGCTAATTCAAGCAATGATAACAAATCTAGACTAAGATCCTAACAATTTAAATCCATTAAAGTCAAATCCTAACCATCAAAACCTGTTTTCCCTAGGAAATCCTTAAAATCTGACAAATAAATCAATAGAGAAAGCATCTTCAAAAACCAGATTAAATAAAAATAATAAGAGAGTTCAGAATTCTTCTCCAAAATACAGGTGTCAGGATTCGTCTCTCTCAGAAAATCTCTCTAAATAATCAAGTGTGTTGTGAATTGTAATATGTGTCTCTCCTGTGTCTCTAAAAATAAACCTAAGCTTCTAACTTATATAAAGTTCAAAAAAGAATAAAACTTAATAAAGAGAACCTATGATAAGTCTTGAGGACGGAAACGTCTTTTTGGAATTCTTTAATAAATCTCGAGCATTCGGATCAATCGATCCAAGTATGGATCGATCGATCTAAACTTCCGTAAGTTTGGTAGTCTTAAGGATCGATCGATCCAAGTGTGGATTGATCGATCTACTTCCATCACATGCTGCACATGCTTCTTCTGCGAGACATCTTGACAAATCTTCAGTAAAATCATCATAACTTTTGATTGCTTTAATGGATTGACATAAAATCACTTTCATATAAAAGCTAACTCACGTGGCCAGTTTGAGTTAAAATCTCAGCCCATTACATTCATAGAAACGTCTCCAAATGTCGATCAACTTTTGGCTCTTCTGCATTCGTCAAATTGCATTCATTTTGTGCACAAAACCACCTTTTTGCTCCAGAACGTCCAAAATACCTAGAATCACGAAAATATACAAAAAAACATAGGAAATACTCGAATGATGACAAATAGCAAGTATAAATACTCTCTAAAAGGCATTAAAATCGAGTGATATCAGAACACCAGAAAAACAACAATCAGGAAAACAATGGTGGTGGAAACAATAACCCACCAGCAAATGCTAGAACCATTGGTGCTAATGATGCCCCAAACGCCTATGCATTCGTCCACCCCCAATTGCCAACAACAACTTTGAAATCAAGTCCAGTCTCATCAACATGGTTCAGAACACAAAATTTCATGGCTTACCAATGGATGATCCTTTGGACCATTTGAACAATTTTGAAATGTTGTGCAGCATTGTCAAAATTAATGATGTGACTGATGTCTATTGATGTATACACATTCATCCACAATTGAAAGTATCGTCTTGAAGTCTATTGATGTCTACACATTCATCTACAATTGCATTCTTGTAGCATTAAATATTCATGTATGAGTCAAACTTCTTATTCCATTGCCTTGATGCCTGTTTCAAACCATATAAACTTTTCAATAGGTTGCACACAAGATTATCATCTAAAACCTCAAAAACAATTGGTTGTTGTATATAGATTCTTCTTTCAAATTTGTGTGAAGAAATATTTTCTTCACATCCATTTGTTCAAGCTCTAACTTCATACTTGCTGTCAATCCGAGTGCAACCCGAATTGAAGTTATCTTGACAACTGATGCAAAGATCATATCAAGATAGAACCCTTAGACTACTAAACAAGATTTGTGTTTCACACTTATTCACTTTCATCCTTCTTAAACTTGAACACCCATTTGTTTCTTAATGTCTTCTGCCTTTTAGGAAGTTCCACAATTTCATAAGTTTGATTTTCTTGTAGAGATTCCATTTTTATACTTTGCAACTAGCCAATTTTTATCCTTATGACATATAGCTTCTTAGAAAGTATTTGGTTCTCCATATTCAGTCAGCAAAAAGTATTTGGATGATGATACCTATTTGATGGTATTTGACCTTCTTCATATATACAAATGAACAGTATCATATGAGTAAAACTACTAGTATCTCGAGCATAAAACATAATAATTTGTCTTCTTATGCAACATGTAGGAAGAAATATGATGAATCCATTATTAGATTTGACCGGTTTCTTTGTTCATCTTCTTCCACTCTAACTACTCGGACAAGTCAGGGTACCCATAATATTGGTTAGAAATATCTTTACAGATGAGGAACCCTTCCATCCGAGGTTTTCACATCACATAATTTGTAGTCGTGAATATAATCATATCCACTGGCGGAGATATTTATAAGGGTATGGGGTCAGTTGACCCCAGTTAAATTTCAAATTTTCCTTTTTTATATAATGATATTTCTAAGTTAATCTAATGAAATGTTTATGTTTTATAATGATATATGAAATTAATTATTCACTACTACAATTTAAAATATTTTTGACCCCCTTAAACCTAAAGTTCAACTTTTCTCGATCTTGTTGTTAGCTTAATTTTTGTTTATTGATTGTTTTTATATGTGTTTTATTATTATATCTCTAATTTTATTAGTTATTCTTACATTGTAATTTTATATATATATATATATATATATATATATATATATATATATATTACTAATACAATCATAATATCAATTTCACCTACAAAATAATTTTAGACAAATATAAATATCTATAGGAAAATTTCAAAAGCACTATTTTTTACTGTGTTTTAAACATATCATAATGTAAATTATTAAAAAAAATATTTTGTTAATAAATATCAAAAATTCAAACTAATTTTAAAATTTTAGATTTAAATCATAAACTAAACTCTAACAACTAAACTATAAAATCTAGCAAATGCATCCAGATCCAAAAATTAAATTATTATTCCTTAAAATTAAATGTTAATGTTTTTTGTACTTTTAAAAGTAAAACATTTTAATATTTAAAATAATTTGGAGTTTTTGGTATTTTTGAAACTAGCTTATTTTGCTGGTATCTTTTGGGATTACTCAAGTTAATAAATATGTTATGAAATTCAAAATATTAATCATTTTACATATTAGTATTTTGAAAGATTTTATGATGCAAAAATAGAAAATATTATTTTATGTATATGTCTTACGCATTAAATTTACGAAAAATAGCGCTAGTTAGTGATTTGTGAAAAAATAAGATTATTTTGTATAGTTGAATTATTTAATAACAATATTTTATATAAATAAATAACCCCTCTAAGATAATTTTCTGGCTCCGCCACTGATCATATCTCCAATAGAAAATGATAAGATACACAATTATGCCGCGAAAAACAGTCTACAAAGTTACATGCTAATAAATAATTAATAATTTCATAATTATAAGGGACAACCAACAATTTTTTAGAAATTCTAATGCGCTACTGACGTCGCGAGTGACTGAGCGTGCGCTACCTACTTAGCAAAAAAACTAGTATAGCACGTCTGTTAACATAGCACTAGCCTGGATTCTTCTTCGAACTCTGAAAAACCTGGTGGCGCGTAACATATGCATCAAAAAATTTCATCAATGTGTTGGAATTTTTTTAGGGTGTGTGAGGGCCCTACATAGTTTTTTTGGACAAGTGCAAATCGCTTGTTTCGACGACCTAAATCCGATAGGGTAATCGGGTTTTGATTTCGAGCAACTTCTAAAATCTCAATTTTTTCGAAGGCTTTGATATCATTTTAAGGTATTAAATGATTGTTTAGGAACAATTATAAGTAAAAGTAATTTTATTACACTCAAAAGTATAGAAAAAAACTAGATTGCTGATTAAATTAAAAAAAACTCTCAAACGCACAATATATGTTTATTCAGTTTATGTTTTGACATGATTTTAAATTGTGAAGATTACTACTTTCTTTATATAGTAAATCTTAAGTATGAACAAATGTCTGAATCAATGATCTGAAAGTTGGAAGATATTAAAGCTTAAAGATTTTAGTGAAGAGAGAAAAGACAAAGTATAAAATCTTCCATTGATGAGCAAAATGATTACAAGACAGAGTGTTTATATAGATAGGATAAAATCGAAATACAGTAGCTAGGGTTTTAGGAATTGGTGGTTTCACATAATCCAAGAGGCTCGAATCTGTTTTTGGTGATGAGATTGTGAGCTGGAAAATCTGCTTTTGGTTTTGGAGCATTCAACCTGCGTGTTGTCTTGGAGCCGTTGAAGGTTGCTCTGTTCTTTACAATGGGCTTGATGGGCTGAGGTTGAAATGTGTTTGTCGAAGGCCCAACTTCTTCTTAAGTGGCCGGAGCTTTGGCTTCTTTCTGTTATGACTATTGCGCTAAATGTCTCAATAAAGTTTGTTCCTTCTTTCTGTTCATAACCCTTGGCAACTAATCTAGCTTTCAATTTATTCAAAGTACCATCTGAATTTAATTTGGTCTTGTAGACCCATTTGCAACCTAAAACATGAGATGCATTATCTGGTGAGACCAATTCCCAAGTGTTTGTCTCATTTAAGGTGCTGATTGATTCTTTCATAGCATTAAACCAACCAGAATCTATTAGTGCAGACTTCATAGATTTTGGTTCAGGATAGTTACTCTTGACAGTAAAGAGAGCATATTTAGGATTAGGCTTACTAATCCCTGACTTAGACCTTGTTTGCATTTGATGATGAGACTCACCTGCATCAGATTCACAAGGAAGAGTTTCATCTACAAGAGACTGATCCATGTGTGAAGCAGATGATCTTGAACGATTATATGAATCCTGTTGATTTGCAGAAATAGGTTCAGGTACTGTGTGAATAAGAGAGCTCTCTATTGTGGGAGCTAAGGTTAGACTTGTAGAACTTGGAACTGTTAATGGGACATGTATATCTTCTGATATAGGTGAATCAGTAGTAGATGAGATATTTTCTTCTTGAGTGGTCTTAACCCAAGCAGACAGTAATGGAGTAGTTGCACGTTTTTGAAAGTTGCTATAGAGATCTTGAAAAGGAAATTGTGATTCCTCAAATAGAGCATGCCTACATATATGAACTCTCCCCGTAGGTGGATGATAACACCTATAGCCCTTATACTTTGCATTATAACCGAGAAAGACACAAACTAGTGACTTGGGATCAAATTTTTCTTCATGTAAGGTCTTAAGTAATGAAAGCATTTGCAGCCAAATACTCTTAGAGAGGTATAAACTAGAGATGTGCCCAGTAAAACTTCATGAGGACTCTTGTTGTCAGATAGGAAATATGAGGGAAGAAAATTACCAAGAAAGTTTGCTGTGAAGAAGGCCTCAACCCACAGTTGTTGAGGAATCTTACTCTGAAACATCATTGTAAGAGCAAGTTATGTCAAGTGTCTGTGTTTCCGTTCTGCCAAGCCATTTTGTTGTGGTGTATGAAGGCAAGAAACAAGTTTCTTTATGCCACATTCTACCAAGTGAGTCATGAATTTTTTTATTATAAATTCATCCCCTCCATCATATTGGAACATGGCACTTTTCTGTTGTAACTGTGTCTCAACCAATTTATGAAACATCAGAAATATAGACAAAAAATCTGATTTGAGTTTCAAAGGATAGAACCAAGTGTAGCGTGAGTAATTGTCAACAAAGATAACATAGTATTTAAAACCTTGAGTTGATACAACTGGAGAAAGTCCCCATAGATCACAATGGATTCGTTCTAGGGGCCTTGTTGAAACAAACTCTAAAGAAGAAAAAGGTAATTTGATAGTTTTTCCTAGATAACAAGCATCACAAGCTTGTGTGCTACACTTATTCATTACTATGGATTTAGCTTTAGATAGCTGTTGGAGAATGTCTTAGTGAGGATGACTACCAAACCTCTGCACTAGTATCTTGCTGCCTTATAGAGTAGTAAGCCTTGAAATTGTGATTCTCCAACATATACAAGTCCTTACGTCTTTATACCTGCTTTGTCTGCTTGTCCTTAACAACCACATAAGAATTATCAAAGGTGAACTCACAAGGATAGTCTGATGTTAACTTAGATACTGATAACAAAGACTTTGTAATGCCAGGACAAACCAGAACATCATTAAGAGGAAAATTACCTTGTTTAGTTTGAAGAGCTATAGACCCAATGTGAGTGATTGGTAGAAAATCACCATTCCCCACTATCATTGAGTCATCACCTTCATAAACCTGAGATGACTGCAACTGTTTGAATGAGTTAGTGATGTGTGCAGTAGCACCAGTATCAGGATACCATTCTTCTCCTGAGGCTTGAGACTGATCATTTACACGCATAGTTGCCAATGCATTTGGAAGATCATCTGGACCTTGATAGTTTTGATCAAACCTATTGTAGCACTTAGCTGCAATATGTCCTACTCTGTTGCAGATCTGACATACAAGTCTGTTGTTACCAGATGAGTTAGAACTGGATGAAAATTTCTGATGGAACCCACGTCCACGAGTGGAATAATATCATGAACCTCTTCCTCTATTTCCTCTGGCATTGAACTGTCCTCTGCCATGATTGTCATTGGTGTACTGTTGGTTGTTGTATCCTCTTTTAGTGTTAAAGGCAAGATGGGGAGTAACTTCAATAGACCTTTGATAAGCTTGCAGTTTGTTTTCAAACCAATCAATTTAAACTCTGCATCTTCAAAAGTCATGTCAGTGAGAGTATCCATTGAGTTTTCAATCACTATACTTATGGATTCATACTCCTTTCCTAACCCATTTAGAGCACCATAGTTCATCTCTTGATCAGATAGAGGGTACCCTATTGAGTCCAAATGGTCACATATAGCTTTAACCTCACTAAGATACTCAACCATGGGTTTTTGTTCTTTAGTGGTACCTTGAAGTTTTCTCTATAAATCATGTTTCCTGGTAGCTGAGACACGATTTTATTTCTTCGCGAGGCAGAATCAAACCTCTTGTGATGTGCTGAGTCCATAGACAGCACGCAGAGCTTCCTCATACAGAGAACCGTAAATCCAAGCCTTTACTAATTGATCCTTCTGAATCCATGTATCAAACTCAGGTTTAGCTTCTTCAGTGGTGATTTCTCCTCTTCTGACAGTAACATTTAAGGAAGGTTTTAGAGCGTAGCCATTAACGTAAACCAAAAGTTTTTGGCTTGACAAGAAGGATTCAAATTGAGTTTTCCATATGAGATAGTTTGAGGATGAACATTTTAGAGTGACACATTGTGAGCTACTTAGAGTAAACAAAGAGGAGCCTTCCATGGTTCTAATACCCAGAAAGTTGGAAGATATTAAAGCTTAAAGCTTTTAGTGAAGAGAGAAAAGACAAAGTATAAAATCTTCCATTGGTGAGCAAAATGATTACAAGACATAATGTTTATATAGATAGAAAAAAACCGAAATACAGCAGCTAGGGTTTTAGGGATTGGTGGTATCACATAATCCAAGAGGCTCGAATCTATTTTTGGTGATGAGATTGTGAGCTGGCAAATGTGCTTTTTCTTTTGGAGCATTTAACCTGCGTGTTGTCTTGGAGCCGTTGAATGTTGCTCTGTTCTTTACAATGGGCTTGATGGGCTGAGGTTGAAATGTGTTTGTCGAAGGCCCAGGTTCTTCTTGAGTGGTCGAAGCTTTGGCTTCATTTAGAATGTCTTGGCTTATATGATCATGCATTGCGATTTCAATAGTGTTTGAACCAATAAACTTTGGTCTAGTGGTTGAAGTACTGTATGAATTGCTCAATGTCGACAATTCTAACCTTTTGAAAAGAGTGATTTACACTTTAAATAGATATTATAAACGGTTGGGTCCGGACATCGGGAGCGATTATGAGTTAAAAAGACGGAACTTCGAAATTCTATCAAAAATTTTTTTTTTACTTAATTGAATTCTTTAACTCCTTAACTTTGGTAATCGAATTCTACTATTTATTCTCAATTGAAAATGATTTGTTTTAAATGTAACTAGAGGTTATCTCGCGCTACGCGCAGATTTTTTTTTTAAAAAAATTTTTTAAAACTCTTTCGAGAATTATATTGTTGATGGAATTCAAAATTATATAATATTAGCCCGTAACCTAAGTTATTTTCCGATTGGTTATCAATGCGATTTGGTTTTTATCGCAATTATTTTATAAGATACATTTTGATATATTGGTTATGAAAACATTTACTTTAAAATTAGTAAAGTAAATTATGATTTTAAGAAAAGTGTATAAGTAAATTAATATGCAAATACATTTATTTACATTTTCATAGAACAATTTGATCATATGGTTTCATTAAATTTTAACTCATTATTGCATATTGTTCTTTGTTTATTAACTTGTAAGTTTTTAAATACAGTAAAATACAGAAAATATAAAAATTGGTCTCTTTGTCTTTGGAGAGGCTGCTATTTATTTTTCTAAAAAAAAAACTATTTATTAAACTTAGTATTTCCAAAAACAAATTTATTGATTGTTTTAAAAGGATATAACAAATAGAAACAAATAATCATTGTTATATATAGAAACATGATTATCGAAGTCTATAATTTGTTTGCATGATGTACTTATAATTTCTTTATAAACTCAACAAATAGACATATTCAATATATATTACAATTTTTTCACATTTAAAAAAATATTTTGAATTACACCTAGAAGGGGTTAAGAGTGTTCTTAGGACCACTTACTTATGGAGTGGAGTGTATGGTATAGAAAATCTCCACGAAGTATGACATGTTGATGCAATGCGTAACCTATCCAACACAGAGAACAACCATTATCTTTTCCACACTTTCCCTTCCATCCAGAAGCTTTAGTCCTCATGTTTTCATACATGTTTACTAATAGGTTTAGACAAAATCTAGAAAATGTTTGGTTCGACAACAAAGCAGAATAATAAAAAGATATAGGAGAATAGAATAGTTGATGAGACCATTCTGTTGAAATTTCAAGCGCTTGTCTCATGGCTAAAATATGATTATGCAAGAGTATTCACTAACACTTTTCAACTTTATCTTTTCTATTAAAGAAGAGATGAAAATGCAGTGTTCATGAATCGCTCCAATATAGATTTGCAGGACTTGACGCGAGGTATATTTTTATATAGTTTAGACTTTAGATTAAAAAAATGTTGTCTAGGCAAAAGAACGGGATTGTCAGTTTTCTAATATTATTTATTTTAGTAAGACCACCTCCATTAGAAGTTTAGTTGAGTTTTTTAAATGAGTATCTAAAGGAAAAATATTAAAAAATAAATCAAAATTAAAACAAAAGCACATAACTGTTTCTCGGTGAAAGAGTTTTAGAACTTCTTTAAAAACCTTAGGTGTCAAGTAGTTATTGGTTATCTAAAAGAAAATATTAAAAATATTACATTCTCTCTCTCTCACTCTCTCTCTCTCTCTCTCTCTCTCTCTCTCTCTCTCTCTCTCT
>OVBE01007998.1:0-17756 GCA_900406425.1 Iberis pinnata
TATATATATATATATATATATATGCTATGCTCAAAGACGCGATCATAAAACACAAACACCTTTTCTATTTTCAAAATTGTTATTATTAATACATTATTATTTTTCGAGAAACTCTTTTGCTTTTTAGTCAATGTAGATCATGCTGTTAATATACTATAGAGCATAAATGACGTAACAAAAAAAAAAAGAGCATGACTAAAATATAAATTTACCTTTTCATAGTCTAGTGGTTTATACTAATATAGAATTAACAATGTTAAAAAAAAGAAATGCACGTGCAAGTAACACATGAACTTCTAGTCTTATATTTCTTTTGTAAACATTACAAACAAATTAGAACATTTGCACTGATAGTGAATCGAATCAGAAATATTTGAGTCACAAGTCGGAACTTGTGCCATTAGATTACGGGTGCTCGGCCTAGTCTTCTACTTACTAGATGTACATGCGTCTAACCAGACCCGGTCCTGAGATTTTATAGGGCAGAATCTACAATGAAAAAAATTAGCTGGTTCTTAAACTACAATTTTGAACATGAGCTAGTCCTTTAACTAAAATTTTAAAAATAAAAAATGGACCGCAAGCTTGACCTCAAGACCGACCATGATCTAACTTACTACTAGAATTAAAAGTTTAAGTGTGAGAGAGTTTCAACAAAAAATAAGAGTTTGTTTTAAAGTATAAAATTGTTACGTTTAAACTTAAATATAGAGAGTATTACCTAAAATTTATACCTTAAATATATTAAAAAGAAGCATTGAAAGCTTATGTGTCAGCATCATGTTTCTTTGAATTAATTATGAAGTCCTATGTGGTAGCTCCACAATTTTTAATATTTTTAAATTTATTCTTTAAATTTCAAATTTTAATGTATCTATTGTAGTTTTTTTTAATTGATAACTTTAATAACAGCTATATCGAATAAAGTAAGTTAAATATATACTTATATTATATTTTTTATTCACTTTTATTATTTCTTAATAATTTTTGGTAAAAAATAAATAATTGATTATATAATGTAAAACTAACATTAATTATTTTTTTATCATGATTTAAAATTTTAAAGTTATACATATAATACTCCATCTAGTTAAAGAAAATATAATTGTGTATAAGAAATTTTACATCATACACAAAAATAAATAATTAACTAAATCATATTGTGATTAATTGAATACATTAGAATATGATAGCTTATAATAGTCAAAATTTTGATTTATAGACATTTTTGGTTTAATTTAATATTTTAGTGTGATTAATACTTCATGAAATTTAAAAGTATTATAAATATTCTAATATGATTTTTCCAAATATGTTAAATTTATTAAATACTTAAAATAATTTGATTAGCAAAGTTGATGAATTTAACTTGAACATTTTAACACATGATAAAAAATCTAATTTAAAACTGTGATGTATAAAATATTATTTAGTTTATAATATTATTATCTTTAAAAATTATATCATTGGTCTAAATAAAAATTAGAAATGGTATTTTTAAAATAATACAATAGTAATTATATAAATATATATTTTATGAAAATTATCTCGTGTATATAATTTGGAGTATCATCTAATTATTAATTATATCATATAAGAGGGAAAATATATTATTAATTATATGGTCACACATTATTGATTTCCTTCAATTGCCTAGGAGGAAAAAAAACAGGATCTTGACTTTTATGCTATTTGGAGGGAACAAAACTTCAAAGAATGGGCAAGATGCATGGACCACTTTCTAAGCAATAGATCGAAATATTCAAGATATTATTCTCGCAAAAATACAACAGAAACACTTCCAAGAGCTTTTATGTATTTGGTTTACTAATCTCTTTCGTTTGAGATTTATTATATGGCTTTTTATTTATTTTGGGTTCTGAAAATATATTAGGTTTCTAATTAATAAAAACCGTAAAAGTCTTTATTTTGGAATATAGTTACCATCATGGACGGACCTAGTAAGAGAATAAGTGGGTCATATGAACCACTTAAAATACTGATATAAATGTTTTTGCTTGTAAAAATATGAAAAATTTATAGGATAGTTGGTAAATCTTGTTAGCTGAACTTCCTAAACCAATATTCAATTTTCCTCTAAGTCTTTTTTTACTTTTAAATTTTGTTAACCAAATATTTTGAACCAAATCAAAATAATTTCTAGAACCGCCACTGGTTACCATTATCAAAAACAAATTACATAATATTAATAAGAGAAAATTACTCTCTTTACCATGAAAACTTCCTCTAATTACCGCATATACCACAATGTCCACATCTTTCGGACCATATCATAAAATTGATGACAAAAAGTCGAATATGCCCTCACGAAAACTGATTCCACGCGCCACTAATTCAAACGATTTTTTTAATTTTTTTTTAAAAAAGGTAAAACTAACTTCTCTCTCTACCGTCTAATCATGGTTCAACTCTCCACTCTATCACTCGCCACTTTCTCTCTCTTTTCTTTTTTACATCAGTACTTTTCTCTCTCTCTTTTACTGTTTCTTCTTCTTCTTCATCGCAAATTTTCTCTGGTTTTTTCAATTTTCGTCTCCAAAATTCTTACTAAACTTCTAAATGGATGCATCTAGTAGTCGTAGGACATCGAATCGGAAGAGGAACAGGGATCCCGCGCATGCAGTGGTGGACAAACCTCGAGATCCGGTTCAAGAAACTGTTCCCGGAGATTTTGTTTTTTACCCAGCGAAGCTCCTGCAGAGTTTGAAACTTGGAGAAAAGTGCAAGAAACTGAAGGTGCTGGAGGAAAAATTAAATCAGTCACATACTGTCGCTCATGGGTTCCCCCTCGCGTTGCAGTTGTTTTTCTTCAAAGCAATTCCAGAGTTAGAACGTTTTTTACCAGATCCAGAGGACCAGAACACCTTCACGAATGAAGCAGTAGAAAGTTTGATAGCCTTAAAGTTTTTCCATAATTCAAAAATTATGAAGGTTGAGCACATTCCCAATGTAAGTACATTTACAGTGTTATTTCTTATGTTTTTTCATATTAGCGATCTATAATAGTTTCTAATAATGTTTGTTTTTAATTTCATGTAGCTGTATGTGAGGTCATATCTTGAAGATTGTACCCGCATGATGGACGACATGTTAATGAATGGGATGATAAAGCAGGGGACGAGTCTGTTCAGTACCTGGAACTATTAATCGGCTAGAACTTCAAGTTCAACAAGGATATATGGTCCGGTGGGTACGACAAGTGGACGTTGATTGCTGTTGATCTGAAGTTGAAGGGCAAAGCTATTAAACTACGAGTGAAAAAAAAAACCCCGTGGACGAGAAAGGAATTGACCGGAGAACGAAGGACAAGATTATGGTCTCAAGGATCTAGAAGCTGTCTACGAGCGTATGGACTCCCTAAATGCGGCACATGATGCCTATATGCGGAGGTTTATTGAGGGTATGAAGAAGTCGATGATGGATGAAATCATGGACAATATTATCTGCGAGTTGCGCCATTCTGGTATCTTGCAGAGTAAGAGCAAACGTGTTCGGGATACACAAACTGATTCACTGAGGAAGAGTTCAGAACGAATAACTAGTAACAAAGGCGTGGACCATTCTACAGGGGACAATATCCCATTTGATGAGGAACGTTTTGCTGAAGACGCTGCAGTAATTGTAGACTTAACAAAATCACAACCTGGTGGAGGAATCTCTGTAAGTCAAACCCATAGCACCCATACTTATTTCTATTCATCATTTTTGTGTTGATTAATTGTGCTTTAATTTTATGGGTAGCAGACAATAGACCACGTCATGCAGGACAATATTGAAGCTGAAATAAACCCATTGACAACTGATCCAGAGGTCCTTGCAGACTCCACAATGGGAGGAGGATTCGTTTTAAGTAAACATGTCTTCGAACATCTTAATTTCAGTCCACTATAATTTACAACGACGTCTCACATACATTGTTGTTTATTACTGTCCACAGAATGAAGACCAAAATCTAAAGAAAACACTCCCTTCAGGAGTAAATGAAGACGAAGTGGTAGCACCAGATAAGGTAATCACATTAACCAATATGGCCTCTATTAGTTGACAATAAAAACAATACTTCAGCATATATGTTATTATGTAGGGCATGCCTACAAAGAATGTTAGTGTGTTGTTGGGACAAGGAGCAATCCCTCGTACTCGGCTGATAGGTATAGTAGATATACCTTCTGGAGAGTCAACTAAGGACGAGAGTTCAGAAGATAGTGTGTAAATAATTCTTACATTTTCCCATTACTGGTCCTCTGTTGTTGATTGATAATTTCATACAGGACGAGGACGAGAATGAAATGGACGACTTGCAAATAAGCAAGAGAAATGAAATCATTTTGTCTCTTGGAAAAGTGAATGAATCAGCTCATACTTTCTCAAATTAACATAATGTCTATTATATACTATATACACTGAAGCTTCATCTTATTTATCAGGGAAACATTGAAAAAGAAGCACAGGGTGTGACCGTAGATGAAACCCATACTTTGGTACGAGTTTCTAACTCAATTCTTAATATATTCATTTAATTAAATCGTTGCTGACCTAAATTATGGTATGGTATCGTCTACAGCCAAGAGCCGAAATAAAGTCTATTATGTCCAATGCATCAATAGAACAAGAGAAGCTATAATCAACCGAGAAGGTAATGAGATCATAAAATAATGTATTAATTGTTGCTAATCTTGAAAAACATACCAATTGAATTTATTATTTTATGTTTAGCACACTGCCGAGAAGAAAGTAGTAGAAAATGTTGGAGGGGGCCATCATCAACCTGTTACAAAACAAAGGTATCACCTCCCTATAGTAGAGCTACCTTCAGGAGATGATTCTGACGAGGAGACTTCCTCAGAAGAGGTATGCATGAGATTTTAATTGTTTAAATTAAATACCTTACCCACCGGATTTTCAATACTCACTTAAATTGTCCACGTATTTATTGGTAATAGGACATGGACAAAGAAAGGATGGACGAGTTAATCAAAAACAAAAACGACGAGGGTATTATGTCATTTGGGAAGGTTAGGATTAGTGGTTATTATTTTCCTTATAATCATGAGTTTTACTTCATAAATTATACTTAACAGAATTTCATTTTCAGGACAAGATTGACAATGAAGTATCTGGGGTGATTTCAGACCTTAGGAAATCTTTGGCTGGTGAATTAACTGTAAGCAAAATTCTATTGACCTACAAATCGTTACTTTGTATTCTCTCCATGAACTCAATGGATTTTCCCAATTTTAATCTAAAGGATGTTGATGAGAGTGAGCAATGTCAGGATATTGCAGACCATAACACTCGGCTCACTGAAGAGAAAAAAATGGAGAGAGACCAGACTGAACCTAAAATGATATCGTCCACACATATGGTATGACCTTAATAGTTTTAAAGTTTTAAAGTCGAAGACTTCATTAATATGGACGTAATTTCATATGAACACATATTTTCCACTCCTTGTTATTGTATAATCCATAATAACATCGTGTTGTTCCAGGATGCTTTAGCGGATGGAGTGCAAAGGGTAGATGTTTCAGACACTGCACATTCCAATGCACAAATGACCACATCCTTAAAGGTAGTACACAAAATTTCCTAATTATATTGATGGACAAAACTTACTCAGTTTTTATAATGTCATCCATCAGGAAACAACAGACAGTCTCAGAACAATTTGTCGTAGGGACGACTCCGACCGAAGATCTCATTATCAACGGTCAGTTCTCCTGCGTGTATTCTTATTAACCAACTTATTTTATGTTCACTCACTTGATAAATCTCGTCCTCATTCCATTTTCTTAGGAATACGACATTGATGGACCAGTTGTTCCTCAACGAAAACAACCATCTACATCGTCTACCACCCCCCAATATCAGGTACATAAAACTGTCCATTTGAAATAAACTTATGTGTCCAATCTTTCCCTAACATTTCAACTTTCTAATTGGTAGTCTGATGAAGATTATGGTAGTGATGTTAGCGGGGCCCCGACCCCCACCTCAAAACCTTATTATCCTGTACATTTCCCAATCTATAGGCCCCCTGTCCCCCTAACCAGTTGCTTTCTGTTGTACTTACGAATCACATTAATAATTATGACTTGGTTGACATGGTAATAACCATGATGATGTCCACAATCATCTTCAAAGCAAACATCAATAATGTACATATTTTGTATAATATGGTTTCTTTCATTGTTGCAGTTAACGCTTGACATTCCTAGGGACGAGGACATGGAAAGCTCCGACGAGAACCTGGTATCACTTTAACTCATTTTAATACTCATGTTCTCTAACATGGTCTTCTTATGGTAGACATGATGCAGATGGACTACGTACTTATAATATTTTTTTCAGGGGGACGATCCTGTTGTTGGTGGCATTTCATTGGGTGGCAATCAGCATGATCCTTCCACTCACCCACTTAATGATGAACATGGTGACAATACCACTATGGCTCAGCTGAAAAAGTCCGGTAAAATACCAATGGCCGCTGACGAGGTGCGTGAGAAGAGGGTGACCAGACGTCCCAAAAGGTTTCGCTTACCTGTCACACCAGTAAATGTTGTCTCTTCACCTCATGTCCACGAATCATTTTCTGAATTTGATGTTTACCTCAAGAAGAAATTCAACGCCGCATTAAAAAGCACAAGGGCAAGTAAGTATATTCACTCATATCTGCGTACCTTCTTCTTTAATTATGCGACTAACTATAAATCATATTGTAGAACGTACAATGTGGATGGACATACGGTTCCTCGTTTAATATATAATGACATTGCTACGCCAAAGAAATGGATTTACACACCGGTAATTTTTAAATTTAACCCAGTCATACCTTTTCATAACTTATCTCATCACTCATTATTCCTTTTTTATGATAGCATGTCGAAGCACTGTTGAGTTTAATATGGCATAGGCATGGAGAAGATTTAGTCAAGAGGGGAATTGGTATTCTTAATAGCTGGTTCATTCGTATTTTGGTAGAAAAACATGCTAGATATCAGCAACTGGGAGGTCTTGCTAGCTGGAAATGGAACAGCTCCATCAAAAACTCAGTCCATGGTCGGGTCCCCAACCGCTTCAACAAGCTTATGTGGTATTCAGTTGTCAAGACTTTTTACGCACCAATGAATTGGGGGGGGGATGAACACTGGGTTGGGCTTGCGATCAACTTGGATTCTGGTAAGATTGAAATTTATGACTCATTTCAGACCAGTTTTTCAACTGCCCAGGTGGATGAGTTTATGAAACCGGTGGAAGAGATCCTTGGCTTGATCGTCCACCAGTTGGTAGATAATAAGTTTGAACTAGCCTCTGTTCCGGTTGCATTTCACCATTCAAGGCTCTCTAACATTTACCAAAACAAGCGTGCCGGTGATTGCGGTCCCCTAGCTGTCAAATTCATTGAGCTCCATGCTCAAGGACTTGAATTCTCAGTGGTAAATGACAAAATGGTGGACAACATGCGGACTCGGTATGCTATTGACTTGTACGAGGAGTACATCCAGCCACTCAATTAGACACAATTTGTAACTTGAACGTATTTGTCTTTAATTTCCCCTTCTACTAAACTTTAACAAAACGATGTCCTATTTGGCCTTTTATTTTAAAAATATTTCATCAAAGTATTTTTCGTCCTTTAAATCAGCAAATCCGATATTTCACAAGACAACCACCAATTGATTTTCCTTACATGGACAAGTATACATTAGATCAGGTCTACTGCAAATTTGTCCATTACTATAAAACTAAGTAGAAATATGTTCTCCACATATGTGAACATGTAACATACATAAGCTTAATAACCCCGAATATTTTATGTACTAAATCATGTCCATAAGTAGGTTGCCTCATACAGAATAGACTGGCACTCAACTCTTCTCTTCCTAGGTTATTTAAGACATTACTCATAATTGGACTATTATTCGTGTTGTCCACTAATTTTTAGTCCATAGTATAGAGATGTAAATATATTAAGTAGCCGTTCTTCAATAAGTTTTAGATATTTTATCCACTTATTCGATACATGCCCTCAACACCCGTTGCTATTTTGTTTTCGAAGCACAAGTTTTTACAAGATCATTTGATTTTGTGGTCTATTTACTTTGTGTCTTTCAACCAGAGTAATAGAGACTCATCATGATATTCAACATTTATAACCATCCCTACGAAAAAGGACAACATACATCCAGTCTACCAAAAACCAACATTATAGTTTGATGTCCATATACGATAAAAACCAACATCGTCCAATATGGATCACTTTCCAAAAACACGCATACTTAATACTCCTCAACACCATAAAATAACCAACATCTATATAGGATTTTTGCAGCTTGCCCTATTATGTCCAAGCTTCTTACACCTTGTGCACTTCCTGTTCACCCATTGCAATGTGTGTTTTTTAATTTCATGTTCAAATGTAAGCATATACTATACAATAAATGACAAAATCATACTGGATGTTCCCCTCTAGATGGTATCCTAGTTGTTTTTGGTCTCCCAGATCCTCTGCTTGTCTTCGGTAGGTGGACATCTTCATCAATATCCGGAACCTCTAGATCTGTTTCTTTTCCAGGTGGTAGTATTTTCTCCGTCCAAAGCTTCTCCCATGTTTTAATAGAGTAACACTCTCCAACAAGAGAGTAGATGTCTATGTTTTGTATGCCAACATATGCTAGTTCATGACAACACGGTACTAACAACACATCGAAGACCCTACAAGTGCAACATTTGTTTTCTAAATCCACTGTAAAAACGCACCAATTTCTATCATTTACCTGATATATCCAATAAGTTGAAGCTATAACGGCACAATCCGTCGTGTCTTTCAGATGCTCAATTAGGATGTTTTCGATTTGTGGTGTACATCTTGTGGACGTCCTTCTGGATTTTGATCTCCTTGCACAGAACCACTTCATCAGCATCGTTCGGATCGATTCCACCATGGTTGCAATAGGTAACTCCAAAGATTGTTGCAGTGTCGCGTTCAACGATTCAGAAATATTGCTATTCATAAGGTTGTAACGCATACCTAGAAAATAGGCTAGTGTCCAATAGGGCAACCCAATGTCCACAAATACTGCACACATTTTGGATTACGACATTGTATCTCCTCAAACCAATACCGAAATCCACCAACTGTGTACGCTCTCGCCGCGTTTGAGACCATGTTGGCGAGTCCATCACATTTGAACTTGTGTTTAACGTTCCTATATAGGTGTATTACGCAAGCCCCATGTTTCGCTAGTGGATAAACAACTCTCAACCCGGCATATATGGACGGATGCCTATCGGAAATGATGATGAGATCTTCACTGTCAGTAATGAACTGGCTCAATTGGCTAAAAAACCAGGTCCACCCCACTGTGTTTTCACCGTCTATAACTCCAAAAGCTAATGGAAATATTTGAAAGTTGCCATCTTGTCCACTTGCTGCCACCAAATTCCCTTGGTATTTTCCCTTTGCATGTGTCCCATCTATGACAATAACCTTTCTTAGATACTTAAAACCTGCGATTGAAGCCCCTAGAGAGAAAAAAAGGTATTTGAACAATGTATTTCCACTTGCCGACTTAACTGTTTTCATGGCTGTAATTGTCCCCGGATTTGTTGTCTTCAGTAAATGCAAGTACGTGGACAAGAACTGGTAACTGTCTTCATCACTCCCTCTTGCCTTTCTCATTGCGATTTCCTTAGTTTTCCAAACCTTCATATAAGACATAGTGACATTTACCTCCTCCAACACTAATTTCGGTACATCGCAAGCTCTATGCCCCTTTTCTCCATGTGCATATTTTGACTTGATAAGCTCTCCTAGTATTTCAGCCGTCGCCTTTTTACCGTATTTTGATCTTGATTCCACATCACATGTGTGTGTAAGATTTGTCGTTCTGATTTCCATATTCTCGGAGTCCTTTTGTTTTGTAGCATATATCCTCCAATCGCATTTCTTGTCCTCGCAAATCACAATCACCCTTTTTTTGTCTGAGCTTCTCACTTTGAAACTAAATAACCTTTTCACTGAGTAAACTGATATTGCGTTATGCAATTCAGCCTTGTTTTTGAACTCTAAGCCAACATATAGTGCATCGTCCCCTTTCTTCAAGTTCATGTTAGCTTTATCACTTCTTATCATATTAATGTTATCTCTGAATGGCTCCGGATCCACTACAAACAGATTTTTTGATGTGTCCATGGATGTCCAACCTTTATCATGTCCACTATACTCATCGCTAAAATTTCAGAAGGACATGATGTATTACCTTGTCCACCGCTGTTATCGTAATCTTGTCCACTAGAAAATAGAACCAAAGCTTGTCCACTTCCTTCTTCGGGCTCTTCGACTTCGTCAAACACCAGGCGTCTTATAAATGATGTATCTCCACCTTCAAGACGTAGAAAGCTGAGTAACTCTTCTTCACCGTTTACACCTCTACTGCTAATGCGAGGAATATAATCTTGTCCCCCTAACCCATCATCTCCTACCACCTTATCATTGCTCCCACCATGATCTGGTGCACCCTCTTTAAGTTGTCCATCATTCGCTGATTGCCCACCCTCAGATGGACGTCCTTCACTAGAGGAGTACTGTCCACAAATGTTAGCTTGTCCATCGCTCTTATCGTGTCCATTGCTATTATCTTGTCCATCACTATCATCTTGTCCTTCTATTTCATCTTTTCCATCACTTGAAACTTATCCCCTGGATGATTCATTACCACTACCATCAGATTCTCGAACAGAGTCTTTTCCCTCTGGTATTTTGTCGTTGTCATCATTCTTAATTCGTGCGACGGACTCAACAGTCATTAAAAGTTCCAGATTACCTCCACTACTAGGTCCTCCTAGCATACCACATTGCCCACCATTATCTTGTCTGCACTGGTAGGGATCCCACTGTGTTGGGTACTCAGCTGCAATCAAGTTAGTCATATAATTGAAGTCATAAGTGGGAGACCCCTCGTCACTTACATCTCTTGTTTCATCCATAATGGAGCTGTCCTGGCTCACTTTTAGCTTTTTACGAGTATGTCCCCTGTCACTATACCCACCGCGTGTTACGTCTACCATTGCATTTTCTCGACACGTCCCCATTTCCTGTCCACAATAATCAAACATGTTGTCCCCTTATCCATTAACGGACTCGTCCACCACACCAATTGCATGTACGTACACATGCTCCATGTGACTAACTTCTTTTAACAATTCGTTGTCTTCATATGCACTATCATCCGCTTGTCCTTCATCCCCCCTCTTGGCCACCACTTCACTAAAGGACAAGAATATTTTTAGTCCACTCTCGTCATGTCTTTCCTTTCTAAACATGTCCAGACTCTCATCAGTGCCCACAATGATTGGTGGCAGTTTCGCTTGCGTGAACACTTTTTCGGAGCTACCAACCCAGAAACTTAAGCTTTTTATGTCCTCCTTTCAGAATGCAGCTACAACTTTTTCCTTAAAGGTCTCGAAGTTGTCCCTCTCACACAAGGAGAAGCATTTGCCATATACGTTTCTCGACAACCGGAATCGCCAACTACCATCTTCCAAGCATTCCCATTCCCCCACAATGACCTTTACTGGTTCTTCCATGTCACCCGAAAACCTGCGAAATCCATTTAATGTCTACTCAGATCACGTCTACTAATGAATACCATGGCAGTTGTCGTCCACTTACCTAATATTTATTGATGCTCGACGAAATCAGACAAAGAGAATTTCATTAATGGTGATTCAATGCCCTCACATGCGAGAAATTCTTCTCTTCACGAGCTCCAAAACAATTACAATGTCTACAGAGACTTATTATGGTATATCTAAATACCATTATTACTTCTTTAAACATTTGATTACTCTTTTATCCAATGGGTTCAGCAATTAATGCCATTAATGGCACCTGAAATCCCCTGTCACATCCCTTGTCCATGCGCCTTCGCCTCCTTTTCGCGCCAAACCACAGACAAATTTTCAGTGGCACGCTGGTAAATATCGTGAGGAACATGATCGTAATCCACCGATTACCAGAATGCCACACGATTATGGTATATCGCATAACCCTCACACATTGTAGCATCTCGTGTAAATATGACCGCCATTATGACATTTTCAAAAAAGTTTCTCTATTAATAATATAATAATATGACAGTTATAACTTAATTGGCTTGGTACGATCGTCAAAAACAAGTTTAGGGTATTTGAAAAGTTATATTATAATTAATTCTGAAAGAATATGATTGATTATTTTTAATGATTAGATTCTTCACATGGCGACAGGCAATATTTTGAATTTTTTTTCCATCTACTGATTACATATATGAACACTATAGCAATAGAGATAACATAACCAAATTTCACACCACCACCTCCTCGTTTCTGATTTAGTTTGATTAATTAAAAATTCATTTGATTTTTCGTAGAGAAAGCATTATAACAAAAGCAACAAGAGAGTTGACTTTCTGTCGTAAGATATAGCTTATAATTAATCAAATCTTGTCGGTCGAATAAATTTATTAAGAGTCAAATTCTAAAGGTTGAATCATGTCAAGAAAATTAAGCATAGCCTTTTCTTGAACAAAATGTACGTTTCAACCTCAGTTGGAGAGAGAGAAAAAGACATTTATAAGTTAAAATAATAATTGATTCCCGCAAAAGTAAACAAATTTGAGATCTTGAGTCTGTTGTTTAGACTTTAGACGAATTGATAAAATATACTATAACTTCTCTGAATTTGAACGCGACAAAGTTTTGAGTCGGTTTGTTTGAAAAAAAGAGAGTATAGAAATTTCTTGGAGACTTAATTAAAAACAAAATTAAATTAGGTTTGGTTTGAACTAAAAAAGGGTTTGTAATAAGATCTAATTTTCACTGCTCAAACGGTTGGAAAAATGAAAATGGGAGTTGAAAAACCAAATTACGAAGAAAAGTAAGAAGCAGATAATTCTAAAGCTTCTAACTACATCTCACCATCATCACATACATGCATCTAAGCTTTTTCCTTGTACTACTTTCCTTACAAGTGTTTAATTTCATTAAAAAATGGCTTAAGTTAAGTCCAAAGAGATTCTTGCTTAAGAGGGTCTTGCATTTGCATTATATTGTTTGGAGAGGCAAAGTTAGAGTTGAACTGCCCAGAAGACATGGCATAACCCAAGAGAGCTTTGTGGTTTTGGTCTAATTCAAGTACTTGATGATGATGATCAGACTGTAAGGTTGGGTCATGTTGCATATGGATGCATAGAATCTCGGCTTGAGCCATTGCAAGTTGCATTTGAAGCTGTGAGACTTGGTTTTGTAAGTAGGAGATTGCTCCAACGCAGCCATATACAGGATCTCTTACTCTTGCGTTTGCTTCGAAAACCAAACTGTTTACTGCGTCAGCTCTTTGATGAACCGGTAGCTCCTGTGAATATTTATACCAAACCATGTAACTATTTTTTTATTATTGTGACATTGTACAAAGTGCAAGGAATTTTATATATTTGTCAAACATGATCAACTAACCAATTCATAATAATACTAGTGCTGGAATGAAACTAATATGTTTTTTTTTTTTTTGTCAAGTGCCTACCAATAGCTCAAACTCCAATAATAATAAAAAATTACATTCATAGAAATATAGAATGAATGGTCAAATTCAATTTATAATCTAAATGAATAAGAAGAACAAGTGACAAACTACTATAAATTCCTCAAATATGTTAATTTATCATGTATGAGTATAATGGGTGCACATGTTAAAAGAAGTTGATATTTGACCAAACACATATTTTGGAACATATATTTTGGAAAAGAGGCAGCAAAATGTATAAAGCTTAAGAGTGTTGAAAGTTTTCGACAAATCAAAATATCATAGAAGAAAATCAAAGTATAATATATATAGATATGAGTAATGGAACCTGCAACATTTTGTTGACGTTGCTTGCACCGAAGACCTTATGGACAATGGCGAATTTGTGAGGATCATGAGGAGGAAAATAAGGTGCAAAGATGCAATCTTTTGCACAGCGTCGTCGAAGAAGCTTACAAGAAGCACATGGTGATGATCCTGGACCGGCCATCTCTATTGTGATCGATCACACAGACTTCAAGTAGCAAATTAAGAAAGTTAGAATGATTGCAAGTTAACAAAGATGAGTCCTCTTGAAGTTAGAAAACAGAAAAGGAAGAAAGAAAAGCTTAGAGTTCAACAGAGAGAGAGAGAGTTTGAGAGGTGTATATTTATAATAGACTTTTGGGAGATTGAGAGATACAGGTTGATGTTCACATGTGTTCAATTAATTCCAACTTTAAATCTTATACTTATTTTAAACTTAAATATGGAAACACATATCCTTAGTTTTTTTGTTCGTCACGCGGCAGAGTTGTTAATAGAAAAAGATATATATTGCGATACAACCACATAATAGCATGATACGTTAATGATAAACGGCTTAAAATGACAATTTGGACCCTGAGAAAGGCGCGTCATAAGTTGGCGTCCTATGCAGTTTAATCCCACCTTCTCCTTCTCTTCTTTCTTTAGCGCACCACCGCTTTTTTTTTTTTTGTCCAATCATGTGAAATAACCCACATAATCGATTACACCGATTTTTTTATTTATTTATTATAAACAGAATATAACGTTTAGACTTAGAAAACACATACAAAAACCGGCAAAAAATATAGATATTTCTAGAGTTAATAGACCAAAAAAGCAGCTATAATTATGATCAGATAAACTAATATAGTCATCACCGGAAAAATTATAAGGTCGGTCCATAGAGTAAGTCATATAAGCAACTGATTAGGACATCCAATATTAGGGGATATTTAAAAAAAATTTATGCATATATGTGTTTTTGTACATATATTTATTAAATTAAAAGTGTAAAGACAATACGGTTTCAAGCCCCTAAAATCAGAAAAGGTTTACTTTACTTGGCTGAAAGTACTGATGATCCAAAAACATGAAGTGAAGCTGAGTCACTTGCTTTAAGTGAAACACATAGAATTGGAGGTTTTGAATTCTTGTCTGGTATGGTTATTTGGTACGACCTTCTTTATGTTGTTAATATCGTAAGCAAGATCCTGCAATCAGAATATATTGATATTAATGCTGCAATTCACCAATTGAAGGGGCTTGTAGCATACTTTCATAAATATCAAGAGACATGATTTGAAGAAGCAAAGTCGTCTAAAGCTAGAAAAATTGCAGCTGATATGGAGATTGAAGCTGAATTTCCTATGAATAAAAAGCGTATCATTAGAAGAAAAAAACACTACGATGAGACACCGAGATAGTTGATGAAAACATTTTACTACCACCAGAGGAGAGGTTTAGAATTGAGAATTTCAATATACTAATGGATCAAGCTTTGATTTCTCTTGAGTCAAGATTTGAACAATTCCAAAGGTACCAGCATATTTTTGGTTTTTTGTTTGACTTAAGGAAATTAACATCAGCAAGTGATGATAGTTTGAGACATCACGTATGAATTTGGAAGCTTCTTTGACTAATGATATTCACTCCGACTAATGAGAAGGAATACCAGAGGAAGTTCGGAAACCTATTGAAATGCTTGAGCTTTTGAAAAATATGGAAGGATGTTATCCAAATGCGGAAATCGCTTATCGCATTTTGTTGACTATTCTGGTATCAGTCGCCATGGCAGAAAGAAGTTTTTCTAAGTTGAAGCTGATCAAGAACTATTTGCGTTCTACCATGTCACAAGAGAGATTAAACGGGCTTGCTTTACTATCAATTGAGACATCTATGGTTGAAAAACTTGATTACGTGAGCTTAATGAATGAATTTGCAGGAAAAAAATATTAAGAGAGCGATATTTCATCAATAACATTTTTTATTTTTTATTATTCTTTCTATATAACGTTTTGTGTAACTTTAAGATTTTATATGTTTAAAATTATGTTTTTTATATTTTAGGATCTATTATTTTGAAATATATATAAAGGCACACTTACGAAAATTGCGTAGGGGATTCATAAACATTGGACCGGAACTGTCATAAATAGAACCCAAGTAAACCGAATGACAAATACAATAGAGTCAAAACGTAATATGAGACAATTAAACAAAGCAAAGGAAAGAGCTGGGAAACCAGAGCTCCCAAACACCTTCTCTTAAGTACAATAAGGATAGCTCACAAATATCACCAAACGGAGAGCGACAGTAATCTCGAAATATCCAAACACGAGCAAAAGCAGATAAAATAGTTGAAAAGAGGCGAGGGAAGAATTTTGCCATAGTCATACATTACCATTAAGAGTATGTTCATTGGAGGCTCTTACCTAGTTTTTATGTGTATTTTAAATGTATTAAGAAAAAAAATATTTTAATTAAAATAATACAAGAGTCGGTCTACCACTGGAAGACAAAACAATAAATAATTGTTGGAGATTTTTAAGTGTATAAAAATATATAAAAAATAATTAAAAAATTACTTAAGAAACTATGGAAATTTTCTCCAATGAACATGTTCTAAGTAGTTTATTTTTTGTTTGCCTAACACATTACCACTCAGTACTAACCTCTCTTATCGTTTTTTCTTCTAAAAACAAATCACTAAATTTGCACTCTAAAATATTTTTTTCTACCACCATCAATAGGATCCAACGTTTTTGGATGCTCATACAAATCCAAAAGTGTACCTTTTATAAATGTGAAAATTTAACTTTAATAAATTAACTACATAACTCGATATGATTTAAAGATTAAAGTGACAATATATATATATATATAAGATATATTTTAAAAATCTACAATCATAAAACCCCAACAAATATTATTTTTCAAAAAATATACATTTTATGATACTTATAATATAAGATTAAAAGTTCAACAAACAGAATATTTCAACAAAATTTCTATTTTATCTTAACAAACATGCATTTTTATTTTAACAAAAATATACTCTAAATGTTTGTGTTACAATCAATGGTTTTTCTTACGTATGCTCTGGCCAGCCCTCTCTACTATCACATTTTTTTAAGTTATATCTTATTTTCTATGACAAAAAAAAGTTAGTTATCCCTTATTTTCTATGACAAAAAAAAGTTGTCTCTTATTTTCTTACTGGGGTATTAATTATATATTTGGACACTTTATTTTTCTCTTTTATCTTTCACCTACGTACCACCTTTTTCACTTTCTTTTTACTCTATTCTCTCCTCTCCTCTTTCTAAACAGTGATACTTTATAATATATATGTTAACAATATATATATATATATATATTTATTTATTTCATGAATATATGCATATTTAATCCATATAACTAGAAATCAATGGAGAATTATTGGTAGACATATTATTATAGGTATTTAACTAGGGGTTGTCCCGCGCTACGCACGGTTTTTATCTAATATTAATTATGATATAAATATTTACATAATAAAAATTTGATGTTTAATTTTTGAATTAAAACACAAATTAGACTAAGTGTAAGATAAAATATGAAATTCATTTGTTGTGTCATCAATTAAAAATTTAAAGCAAGTTTTAAAATATAATATTTTATTTTTTCATAAAAAATACGTTATCAATTTTAAAATAAATTTGGAATCTATATCCATTATGTTTACATAATTTTTTTTGTAATAGACATAATTTATTCACAATAAGAGTGTTTTTGTTGTTGTTGTTGTGTATATATATTTTGGTCAGAAAATAATTTTCAAAATTATACTTAATTACTTTGTTCTTTAATTATGAGAAGTAGATTTGTTGATAAAATAAATTTT
>OVBE01007999.1:0-17752 GCA_900406425.1 Iberis pinnata
CCTTGGATCTTGTGATAACTCCTTCAGGTTCAAGCTGCTCTGGTTCATGTTCTGGTTTAAACTCTGGTCCATCCATGCTTACATCAGTTACCACATAACACCTCGTTGTGTTGCCAGAAATGTCTACGATCAACCCAATATAACCTTTTATTTGTTCCAAACACTATTTTTCATTAAATTGGGTTTAAACTTAAGTGATAACATATAAACATCATTAACGTACATTAAAAAAATATATCAAAATTTCATCATCATTTCTGAGGGAATTTAAACCCGTTAAAGTTTTTGACGGAATAGCAATGAAAATGAAAACAGTCATAATCCACTGGTAATTTCTAAGTCATATTCCACGAATAATCCGAAAAAAAAATTGAAGAATTTAAATCCATCAAAACATTTGACGCATTCAATGGATTTTAGAGATAGTGGACATGTCATATCTAGCCCTTTATATCCAAAATCCCTAGATTTGATAAAACCCAGCGGCGTCGACAACTGCAGTTCCGTCGTCTGTTGTGTTCTTGTCGCTTTGTTTGGTCTTTTTGATCTTTGTCTCTTGCAATAGAGCTTCTTGTGAAGTTTCCACGGTGTGGTTTTGCAGATCTGGTGGTAATAGACTTTTTGAGGCCGCCGTTTGAGAGACCGTCAAGGCCGAAAATAATAACTTTTTCAGTGCAATTTTTTCTGCTTTGGTCCAACCATTTTCTTCTTCTCTAGGTTAGAGACTGTCTCCCCCAATGGTTGTTTCCTACTTTTGGGGTGGTCATGGAAGTGTCATGGCTCGCGGCTAGGCCAATGTCTCCAATTTTTGCTCGCTGTAAATTTTTTCTTCTCCTTGCTCGTAGGGTGTCTGGATTTTCTTAACTAGTTGTGCTGTTGTTTGGTGCGGTTGCTAACCTTGGTTGTGGTGTTCTCGTGACAACCTTCTTTTGGTGAGGGTTGTTCTTTGAGCATTCTAATATCCCTCATCTAGGCCTAAGAACTCGCAACGAAAATTCATAGAAGTTGGTCAAGGCTTAATGGAAAGAATCATGGCCGAGAAGAACGTATAAGGCTAAAAATAAGTCAAGATGGCCTGAGTTAGAATAAAATGGCCAAAGGAAGGATTTTTTGAGAAATTCGTTATCTAAACATTTTATCATCAAATGATAAATAAGATTGTTCAAGCCAAAGAAAATTTTGGCTGAGAAAGTTGCAATTACTGAAAACTACACTTTTGGTAAAACAAGAAATTGAGGCCATGTTAGGAGAAAATGTCTAGTAGAGTGATTAAGTGAGGAGATCATTTTGGAGTTATTGGCTATAATTTTAACAAATAAATACGTAGAATAAAAATAGATCAATGGGAAGCCAACATCACCTACTTGCACAAAGGTCGTCCAGAATGTCTCAGTTCGGTAACTTAAAGTTTTCCGTAAAGAAAAAATTGAGTGAGCGAGCAACCTAAGTCTTTCAATGAATTAAAAAGGGACACAAAAGAGCTTATAATGTGTGGGAATGAAGGATTGACACCTTCTACTTGAAGCATCCACAAATAAGATTTCTACACTTAGTTACTTTCGATCTTTTGAACATGACTGGACCAAAAGTCTAAGTTTGATGATACCCATGAGTTAAGGACATCTCAAGGAGGATAAAAGTGTGTTATTGAAGTGTTGTTAAGCCAACATCATCCTTTCAAGTCGTGGTACATCTCATTCTCCTTACATACATCTAGATACCCTTAGGTGTCACCTTAGATAAGTGGTTGTATGGAGTGTGCACAATGTCCAGGTCTTCCTTAATGAAGTGGTGTCAACAACCCAGGTCGTCCTCATGCCATCCCACCTCATTGTCTAAGTGTTGTCCATTAAGGTCATCTTAGTGTCCATTGAGACAAGTGTTGTTGTGAGAGAAAAGAGTGACATCAACCCTCCACCTACAACTTGATTTGGCACTCCTTAAATCCCTTTTAGTGTCCTCAAAGATGTGTGGCATCCCATGGGACAGATTGATATCAAGCTTGCATCAAATGTCCTTTGGTGGCAACACATGATCTTAAGAAAAGACATGTGTCCTCATGCAAGACTAATTCGTCCCTATAAATACCCAGCCTCCCTCATTTCATTCTTCACACTAAAACCACAAAATATACACACTTAAAACGTAGGAATAGTCCATAGGTGTTAGGAGAATAGTCCCGAGGAACCCAAAGTCCAATCTTCCACAAATTTTCAAGGCTAAGGTAAGTCTAAGTTATGTTTGTGTTTTGCGATTAGCACCTGCAAAATGAAAGTAGAATTAGTGATTTTTGGTTATATGATTACATTTAAGTCTTTAATTTGTATCTCTTAGGCGTTAAGCTTTCACACTTAGTCGTTTTACGCTTACCGTTATAATGCCCAATTTTTGGTATGGTTATGATGCTAGGTTGATTAGTTTATTATTAAACCATTATATTACTTGATTGATTACTTGACTGATTTCTTGATTGGATTAGTATAGGATTGAATTATGCATGATAGAGTTGCATGTTAGGTATTTTAGTGTTAATTGTTTACACATGAGTAGTGTGTGGTAGTGTTGCATAATAGGGATAGTAGAGTTGGGTATGAATTATGTTGATTGTGTTGATTATACTCATGTTGTTGATTATAGATGTGAATATATAATAAACACATTAAATATAAAAATGAAGACGGGTGAAGGAGTGTTATGTACTCAGGGTTCAGTTAATGAGTATGGAGTGTTATGTAGTCATAACCAGATCAAGTGACATAAGCTAGCTATTCGCTGAAATTCGGTTAGTCGATTGTAGTGTGTCTACTTCCATAATCGATAGTGGCAGTTAATGGTTGATCTCCATTTGCTCAGGATGGCTAGCTACCGTCCGAGACCTGTATGACGATTCAGTAATTGGCGTCGTGAGTGAGGTGATTGGGGCCTGATAGAGTTGTACCAACTTTGGCATGCATAGTAGAGATGTGGTTGGGTACATCACCTTGGGCAATATTAGAATCAACGTAATGCCGAACTATAAGTGATAACCTTAACTCATATAAATTGTATAAAGGCAACCCATGGTGATGGGAGAAAGGCCACACGAGAAGGGTGGCAGTGTCTTGATAGGTGGGTTGGACACAGTGGTGGACCATGGTTACATGGTGGTGGTGAGGAAAGAGTGATGATGAGGAATGAATGATGATATCACTTTTTTGTGTTTGTAGATCTTTAATTGTTGCATTTGCTTGTTGTGTGCTAATTGTTATTTTAGGTTTTGGTTCAGATTTAATATTCATGTTAGGAGAACCTCGACTTACTTAGAAAATTTGTTGCTCATTAGACCTTATGTTTTACAAGTAACTTTAGTGGGAAACCATATAGGGTGGATGAAACTTAGATCGCAAGTGTAGATTTGCTTGTCTTTTGTAAAACATGTAGGTACTATATTTTTTAATGAGTAGATTAGACCGTTAGACCCCTGATCAGCTACCTATGTAATATTTGATATATAAATAAATAAATTTTTTCCAATAAAATTGGGTCTCCTATGATTTTAGCCTAGTCCCGGCTAACGCAACGCACGATCTTGGAACGGGTTGAAAAGCCTTAGGCCGAGATCAAGCGGGATGGGTGTTGTGGTTGGACGGCTTAAGTGAACGGGAATTTCCCTGAATCCCCGGCTAGCCAGCTACGAACATCCACGTAACGCTTTCGGGCCATCTAGGTTTAACTCCTAATTCTTAATCCGGTTCGGAGGTCTTACATGAATGGTAGTGGTTGTGCCTCTTTCTTGTTTTAGGTTGTGCTAGCCTCTCTGGCATCCTGTTGGCGGTCTTATCTCTGTTGCTTTGGCTTTCTCCTGCTCCTCTTCATTCATCGGTCATTAGTCGACATCTTCTAAGGTTGGCTAGCTCTGCAATAGGGTTTCACTCCTTCTCTCTACATATTGTGTGATCGATCAATTATCTTTGACAAGATTGTTTTAGGCGTTTTTAAGTATTTTCTACTTGAGTTTTGATTTTTTCGTCACTCAGACTTCTATTTGTTTTCCATCAGTTGCATTAGTTCCCATTTTGGGATAATGTTCTATGTATTCTCTAGCCGAGAGGTAGTCCTTTGTATTTCAGGAGGATTGAGCGTGGTCTTCTCTTTGGCCTTGCTCATGGAGCTTGGAGTTGATGTGGAGTACATCTGTTAGCTTTAATGCCTAATGTGTTTCTTCTTCTTACTGCTTTTGAGAGTAGCTATCTTTTCATGTTTTTCTAAATCTTTTGCTTGGCCTTGTTATCTTAAATTTTATTTATGTGTTTTATCTTCACCTACCGTTGTTTCAGACATTGACTTTTGAAATTTTGAGCTTCTTTAGTCGATATTTCTGAGCTTAATTTTTATTATCGTTGTAATCTCCTTCGGTTTTTATTTTTAATAATAATTAAAGACTAGAATTTTTTTAAATTTTACTTAAAAATTCTAAAACATGGCTGCTGGTATATAACTGTCTTATAATAAAACAAAAACAATAAATGAATAATGTTGGAAAAATGGTTTTGGCCTAGTGACATTCATAAGTTTACATGAGGCAAATAACATTAGCCCACACAGGAAAATAACATTAGACTCTAATTCATTGAGGAATAAAGAGACTACAAAAATAAGAGTACAACAAGTGCATCAAGCTAGAAAAATCAAAACAAGTATTGATCACTTGAGCTTCAATACATCAAATATTGAGTCAAAATCAAGTATTTTTCATTTTATACAATTTATGTATGTAATACTAAATTTCTTAATAGTATCTAAGACTCCAAAATACTGCATTTCTAAACCCATGAAAGTATCCTACATCTTAGTTAATTTTCATTTAATTTGCAAACTTTTTAATGTTTTGTGTTCAAATGCTTCCTAGTTTTTTTTTTACACGTCTTGTTATTTTGAGTCTTTTATATATATTTTTTCATCCTAAACATAGGTGTAAGGTGAATAACCACTATATAAGTTTCTCTACAGCCTTCTAACACTCATACATTTTTTATTAATAAAGTTGCATTTTTTTCTCTTTCAAGTAGTGCGTTTTGATAACAATGAACTTTTTTCTTTGTGTGTGTGATTCACCTTATGATAAGATACCATTTCAATGATAGAGATACTTCTATCATCCCTGTCGTGCCTTTCATCAACCATCACGTCCATCTACTAGTCTCACAAGAGAGTGCTAAATCTAACTTGTTGGATTCCATATCATCCACCTTTGACCCCCTAAATCAATACGAGATAACATGAAAGTCAACTTGTTTATTTCTATCATTTCACAAATATTAGCCTATCCAAGGTCTTATATCATATGATATTAGAACCAAAGGTTCATACCTTCGGTTATAATCCTTATATCCTTTAAACTTTCAGTTTTTTCAAATTGGATGTTCATCCTATGTTTTGTGTTATGTTTTCTTTATCGATTTTATTTTAATCTATAAAAAGCCCAAAAAGTGTCTACAGGTTGATTTAAGTTAAGTTAAGTATTTGTTTATGTATTTTGTTCATCTTCTTTGTTGGTCGACTCAACCCATAACGATCTAATTTTGTTTTGAGTTGTTGTGACTATGAATATTATTTTTTGGTATTTTCAATTGTTTGTTATCGTCTAAGTAAAAAGGGAAAAATGACTAATGAACAAGGAGTTTCACAAGATGTTCTCTGACAGATGATGACTGTTATGAGAGAATATATGAGGAATATCAAGCTTTAAGTAGGGACAATGAGACATGAGTTTGGAGATTGTACTGGGTGTATAGAATGAATAAGACTTCCAGCCACAAAAAGATCTCCACTCCAAAATAATGATGAGTAGATGATAATAACAACCTAAAGATGATCCAACCGATAATTTTCTTCGTCCAAAACAGAGGAGACAAGATATCTAAAAAGAAACTCATTTAGAGAGGTAAAGGCACATGAGATGGATGATGTCATATTAAAATAATTCCTCATACTTTTGTAGAGTAAATCCAAAATTTTATATGAATTAGAAATGAGACTTAATTATATTTTTAAATGTTATGGATATAGAGAGCCCAAAAAAAGCAGTCGGTGCAATTGTACAACTCACTAATAATGCACTTGCACTCTGGGATGAAACATGAATGAGAGAAAGAGGAAACATTTTGGACTAGTATTTACTTGGAATGACATGGAATACCTTCTACGACTTAGGTATGTTCCATAACACTATCATAGAGATATAGAAAAATGTCTTTGTAAGTTGTCTCATGGAACCAAAAGTGTAAATGAGTCCTTTAAGAAGTCTTCAAAGCTCATGAACACGCTGGATTTAGAAGAATATAAGGAACCATTGATGGCTCAGTTCATAGATGGTTTGCAAGAGTGCACTCCTAGGAAGGTAGAAAGAGTTCAATATAATAGTATACATAAGTTATTGCACCTAGTTATCCAAGTAGAGCAACAAATCAAGTGCAAAAAAAACCTTATCAAACCATATCTAAACACCTCAAATGTGGGCATCAAGTAACCGTAAACCCCTAAGCAAAATAAAAGTCGTGGAGATTGATTATCGTTTCAAAAAAGACTACCAAGGCTCCAAAGTTCTACAGTGAGCAAGGTATAATCTCTAATAACACTTAAAGACTAATGATATAACTTGTTTTAAGTTTGATGGTAGAGGGAACATATATAGGGAATGTCTAAATTAGATGGTAATGATGTTCACAAACAATGGAGATTTAAGTCATAAGATTAACAAGATGATGATCCAATGAGACAGATGAAGAGCTTAAATATCCTAAAGTTGGAGAACTACTTGTGACTAGAAGAATTTTACGTATTCTTGTTTACCTTGAAGATAAATTGCAAAAGGAGAAAATATTTTACACTCGATTATGTCTTTGTTATTGTGAATCGGTTCTTAAAGATGACACACTTTACACCTTATGAAAAACCAATGATTCCACAAAAATAACTGATTTTTCTCTTCAAAGAAGTGGTACATTTACATGGAGTTCCTAGGAAAAAATTTTCTGGTTGAGATGCTAATTTCCTTAGCCATTTTTGGAAGAATTCATGGAAACATCCAGGATAATACTACTATTTTCTACAACTTTTCATCCTCAAATGGATTGATAAAAAAGTGGTAAAATGTACCTTATCTACTTTACCTAGAGTCACTTTTGATCGTCATCTGAAAACATTGTTAGTTTGCTTGCCTTTTATTGCATTTTCTTATAACCATACTACATAGTCGACTACTATAATTTTAATCCACTAACCCAAATCAATCTTTCATTAATTCTCCAAGCTGAGCAAGTTATTTAGATGGTCTTAAGAATAGAGAGTTTTTGAAGAAACTATACGATAAAGTCAAAGAAAACTTTTAGAAGAAAACAGAAGAATATAAGAGATGAGATGATAAAAAATGCAATAGGTTGATGTTTGAGCCATGAGAGGTTTCCACATAAGAAGAATTTAAAGCTAGCATGCAACTAGAGAAGACGGTCCATTCAACATTTCAGAGAAAATCAATTATAATGCACATCATTTGGAACTTTTAGGTAAGTTCAATATTTCCCATAGCTTTAATGTTTTTGATATGTATCTTTTTGACGTAGATTATCCTATCTTGAAAAAAACCTTATAAAGAGGGAGGAAATTATGAAGACATCGATCTAAGTCAAAACCTAACTCATGTACCCAAAGTCACTGGGGCTCCAACTACACTCTCTAAGACTACGAGGCTAAAGGAAGGGTTCAACATAATGACATATATTTTAACAAAGACCATGGAACTTGGAGGCTTAAAAAATAATAATTTAAAACTGAATTGGTTAAAAGAGTTTGGATGGCTCAACGGAAAGCAAAATTTAGGAATTTTCCCATTTGATTTAAGGAGACTCCACTCAACCCAACCAATGTAAGTGTTTTTATTTGATATAACATAAAGCTCAAGTTAATAAGGATCACTCCATGAGAGCTACAAGACATCCTATATGCAAATCATCTGGATGCTAGCGACCAAATTATATCGAAAGAGGATTATGAAGCTGATCATATGTGAAAAATTTAAGATTTAATTTAGGCAGAAAAAACTTAATGAAGAAGAATTCACCAAGGGCACAAATTTTTATTCATTTATGAATGGCATTCTTATGTTGTATACATACACTAATATCATAATTTTATGTAAAAAGTTAATAATCTTGTAATCTTGTACTAAATTAGCAATAAGGGATCAAGCAAAAAAAATATTTGAAAGAAACTAAGCTCTAACTTAATAACAAAAATAAGCAGATTTAACTATTTTCAATAAACAATAACCAACGAAAAAGATTAAAAGTTCTCTCCTCTCATATAAAATCCCAGCACCACTCAACTTTGTCTCGGATTTGGTCGGCGATCAAGAGCTCTCCTAGCGCTGCCACTAGTCCATTCTTCTTCCATTTTTGTTTACTTAGGTTTAGAGCAGGTTTGAGTGTGTTGTTGAGGAAGTTTCGCTGTTTTTCATGGACTTTGAAGTTTCAGTGAGTTTTGTTGTCACAATTAGCTGGCTTTGCCGGGGGAGAAGACATCGATCGTCTTTGAAAATGGCACAACTGTTGCGAACGTCTCCTTTCTCGGTCGGAGGGCTTCTGAGGTTGTCATCTTTGTTTGTGTGTGCCCTTCTGTGCCTCTCGGTGTCAGGTGGGCTAGATCTGGTCCCAGAAGACGGAAATTGCGGAGCTATGGGACGGTGGTGTTCTGTGTGATGTTGGATCTCCATGGCCGAATTCATATCCACTGGTCTTAGTCTGTCTTTTCCTCATCGGCCATGTTAGTCTTGTTTGTGCCTGGCCAGAGAGGGTAAGGGTTTTGTCTTCGATATGGTAGCTATGGTTCTTCTTCAACTGTTTATCACGCTCAACTTTGCTCGGTCTAGTCTCAAATTAGGTTTGGTCTAGGCTTCTGCATATTTTGGTTTCCATGGTCAACTTCTGGTTTAGGTGAAGGTTTAGTGGTTATCGTGTTTTGGTGCGTCTCCGTTTAGGTTGTTGTTTGTTTACTTTAGTTTCGGCCAATCGTGTATAGGTTTTGAAGTTATGGTGAATTTGTTGTCGCGGTTAGCTAACTTCGCTGGGGTGGGAGATGACGGTCCTTTAGGAAAATGGAGCAGCTGCTGCGAACATTTTCTCTCTTGTCCGGAGGGCTTTTGAGTTAGTCATTTTCACTAGTGTGTAGTGTCAATTGCCACTTTTGTATTTTACTTTGTATTTTTTTTATATTTTTAATCTAATAAACGAAAAAAAAAATTCCAATAAAATAATAAGATCTAAAAAATTTTTAAAAAAAATTTTTACAACTATCATCATGATATTTTTTGGTCAAACTTAAAAGAGGTGTNATATTTTTAATCTAATAAACGAAAAAAAAAAAATTCCAATAAAATAATAAGATCTAAAAAATTTTAAAAAAAAATTTTTACAACTATCATCATGATATTTTTTGGTCAAACTTAAAAGAGGTGTTTTAAAGTAATTTAAAACTATAACTTTGATAATAATAAAAGATGCATCCTTGATGTTATGCGATAGATATTCTACTATGCTTGGTAATTTGGTGCCATAGTTTGATTATTGATTCCCAAATTTGTGCTTATGTTAGAGCATCTTCAATGGAGATGTTTTAGAAGTGTTTAATGGAGTGCTTATGCATTTAAAAGTATATTAGACTTTTTAAATAAATGAAAAATGGCTAATAGACCAAGGACCAATCCTTAACGAAGCATTTTAACAACATTCTAAGCACTCCTATATGTCAATTGTTGATTGGTTTAATTTTTTTTTAAATATGAATTTGTTTGTAGAATAATATATGTGATTGTTTATTTAAACACCTTTAATGGATACTATTTCTTTATTCTACAAACATGGATCCTTAGAATAAAATTTAAATGAAAATTTAGTAAATATATTTTTAAACACTCCATTAAGCATCCTACCATTAGAGGTGGTCTTATTCTCGAAACGGTAACATATCTTGGTTGAAACAACTAGTCTAGTTAAAAATTAAAACCCACCATTTCTCTTTGACTCTTTCTATGGTAGTTAATCTCTCTCTTCTCTTTTGTGCCCTTTTATTTGGTTATATAAACAATGCCACACACACCCATTTAGTCCCAAACAGAGCCAAAAAAAAAAAGAAAAGAAAAAAGATGGGCATATTCATGACAATGTTTGGTATTCTTCTGATAATTTTCTGCATCTGTTCTGCTCTTCTCCGATGGAACCAAATGCGATACTCCAAGAAAGGTCTCCCTCCTGGAACCATGGGCTGGCCAATTTTTGGCGAAACCACAGAGTTTCTTAAACATGGACCAGATTTCATGAAGAACCAAAGACTCAGGTGATAAATAAAAAAATCAGATTTGATCCTTAAGAATAATCTGTGATTGTTGTTGTTGTTATTTCTGGAATAAATCAGATATGGGAGTTTCTTCAAATCTCACATTCTTGGTTGTCCAACAATAGTCTCAATGGACGCAGAGCTGAATAGATACATTTTAATGAACGAATCAAAAGGACTTGTCGCGGGTTATCCACAATCGATGCTTGATATCCTTGGGACATGCAACATCGCTGCGGTTCATGGTCCAAGCCACCGGCTCATGAGAGGTTCTTTGCTCTCTTTAATAAGCCCGGCTATGATGAAAGATCATCTCTTGCCTAAGATTGATCATTTCATGAAAACCTATCTCTCTGGTTGGGATGAGCTCGAGACCGTCGATATCCAACAAAAGACCAAACATGTATGATTCTGATTCTGAATCTCGGGTCGGGTCTATTCCTTCCTTTATTTATAAATTTAATGGTTTTATAATTTATATAAATGATATTAATCACTTAACCAGAGTTGTTCAGTCCGGTAATTAGTCGGTATAGTGATTTGACAATAATATTTTGAAAGTGATAAAATATTAATTTTAAAAATTAAAATTTATATTAGTTATAGGACATAGATTGAAGGAAGTGAGATTTTAAAAGATAAAAAAAAAAATCGTATGTCACTTATGTGTTTTTGTGTAATTTCAGTCATTATATATTTACTACTTAAATTAAATTAAATTTGATAATTTTTCAGTTAATATCTGTTGTATTAGTGGTTTTTAAAAGAATTGATACGATTTATACAAAACTGAATATCTAGCTAGAAGGATACGCTGTTGACTGTGCAGGGGTAAAATCGTAATTTTAGGATTTGTCTTTTTATGGTACTCTTTGTTGTGTTTTCTTGTGCAGATGGCATTTTTATCATCGTTATTACAAATAGCAGAGACTTTGAAAAAACCAGTAATTGAAGAATATAGAATAGAGTTCTTCAACCTTGTTATTGGAACTCTTTCGGTTCCAGTCGATCTCCCGGGAACGAATTATCGTTGTGGAATCAGAGTAAATTACTCGAATCTCAACATCAAAAAAGAAAAATATATCCTGAAATTTTGTGGTTACTTTTCCAGGCAAGAAAGAAGATCGATAGATTATTAACAGAGATAATGCAAGAACGAAGAGAGTCGGGAGAAACTTTCACAGACATGTTAGGTTACTTGATGAAGAAGGAAGATAACCGATATTTGTTAACCGATAAAGAGATCAGAGATCAAGTAGTAACAATTTTGTATTCTGGTTATGAGACTGTCTCTACAACTTCAATGATGGCTCTTAAGTATCTCCATGATCACCCAAAAGCTCTTGAAGAAATCAGAGTAATTAAGTTCTTTACAAATATATATATATATATATATATATATAAATTAATTAAATATAAAGCTCAAGCATGAGTTTGCAGAGAGAACATTTGGCTATTAGAGACAGAAAACGACCTCACGAAACCCTGGACCTCGACGATATTAAATCAATGAAATTCACTCGAGCTGTGAGTATTACTTACGCACACGTACACACACTTTAAGATTTGTCGATTTTGATTTAAATACAATAATATAGGTGATCTTTGAGACATCAAGATTGGCAACGATTGTTAATGGTGTCTTGAGGAAAACTACTCACGACCTCCAACTCAACGGTATTCAATTTAATATGTTTAAATTACATCAATTATTAGTAATTTGTATAATTACACTACAGGGTATCTTATCCCAAAAGGTTGGAGAATCTACGTATACACAAGAGAGATTAACTATGATACATCTTTATACGAAGATCCAATGATCTTTAACCCATGGAGATGGATGGTTAGTATTTTGCTTTGCTTTGCTTTTCTACGTACGTGTTTTGCTGTTTGTTCGAGGGTTTCTTTCCCTTTGGCTATGTAACAGGAAAAGAGCTTGGAATCAAAGAACTATTTCTTACTATTTGGAGGTGGAGCAAGACTTTGTCCTGGCAAAGAACTAGGAATCTCTGAAGTCTCTAGCTTCCTCCACTACTTTATTACAAATTACATGTATGTTCTTCTTATTCATCAATATTTGTTGGTACGTTTTGAGTTGATTTTTTTTTTTTTTTTTTTGCAGATGGGAAGAAAAAGGAGGAGAGAAATTGATGGTGTTTCCAAGAGTTTCTGCACCAAAAGGATACCATCTTACGGTTTCACCTTACTAACTATTTTTGTACTAATATTTGAAAGAGATATTTAGGGTAAAATTAGCTTATTTTATTTTATGTGGATTGTATCTCTCTAGATCTTGGAGGAGACTTAGAATTGCCGGGCTTCTTGTAAATTTATAACCTATATTTTATACGTTTCATAACTATAATTTATGTCTATAGGCTTCGCATTTTTTGAGATTTCTTTGTCGGTTTGTTTCTTTCCTTCCACTCTTTGTTTTTCACGGTGTGGTCTCGCTTGGTTAGCATCTTTGGGTGGAGTCGAAGGTCTTCGTTTCTCATCGGCGCCCTTTCTACATCTGCTTCTCCATTTGGGTTCTGCCTTTACTAGGAATTTGGTCTACAAGTAGTGGTTGTGCTAAATCTAGATCGTCGTTTAGTTTCTAGGCGTAGTTGGAGCTAGTTTTTTTAGTTAGTGTAATGTTTCAGGGGAGTCAAGGTTGATTTGTTGATGTAGTTTGGTTTTGTTTTCCCAATCGACCTTTTTCCTGTCTTTTCGTTTAGTAGGTTCCTCTGTGCGAGCTAGTTTTGTCGCATGCACTAGCCTTGGTAAGATTAAGATGTTGGTTTTGAGGTTTCTCTCCTCTCCCAACAAGGCTAAATTGGTTCTTCATCGTTTTTTTAATAAATTCTGAGGTGTTTGGTACATAATCAATAACTTTATTCTCTTTGGTTGAGTTGATGGACTCATGACTATCATTCTATGGAATATAACAAAGTCAGAAAACACCACTTAATTTCAATTTCATGTCAAAAATACCAATGTAAAAAAATTTATTGTTTTGATGAACAACTCATCCATTTGTTCCTTTGTAGGATGTAGATGTTGTGAAGTACCGCCATCCGAAATCTCACAATCCTCATCTTCATATTGAGCTTGCCTTGTCGTCAACAAATGTTCTCAGTTCACTTTTCTAAAATTTATTGTAAAAATATGTTAATTATAAATAAACAAGAATTTGTGTTCAATCCTATGTCTAACAAGTAATTCTAAGACTATTTAGTTGTCGATATAGTGCTTAAGATGTTAATCCAAAATGGGAGTAAGAGAATTATGCTTAATCTATTCTAAATATATTGGTTGGTTTTGTGACATTCAACCATGCATTAATTGAAGAGTCAACAAAATAAAAGTCAACACATTTAAGTAAAAATCAACAAAAGATTAAGGTTTAAATCAAGATTGAAAAACTAAATAGATAGACAAAATATTATTGACTTAGGAGATCAAGTGATTTTCTATGATGCTCAATACAAGCATTCAATGCCAATCCTTGGTCTAAGATTCTTTTAATTAGACTAATTCACATTCATGACATTTATCTCTTCCTTGATCATGCAATTAAAACAATGTTTTGAATAATTAAATAATAAAAAAGAATTAAGATCTAATCCATGATAAACCACTAAACTAATTAACATAATTTCTTTGTTAGGCCTCATTTAGCATTCAAGAAATGGTTAAAGAATTTTATCGAACATCTTTCGGGCATAAAATTACTTATGATATAGAAATGAGTGATCAAGAAAAATCTAACATTAATTTCACCTATTAAATGAAGATTTAAGATAACTAAGCCCTAAATAAACAATAAAAAAAGATCCAATATTGAAAATGTGTTTAATCATGACTCTAAGAAGTAATAGATAAGAAGATAAACAATTAACAAAGATCAAAACTAAGATTAAGAAGAAGATTCAAAGGTTTACAAAGTTTTCCAAAAGTTTTCCAAAGTTCAAAGTAGAAAATAAAGGATTACCTAGAATTAGGTTAAAATATTTAAATAGTAACTTCCAATGGTCTTAGGTTAACCCAAAATACATGGGTGAACACAATTAAAATTGGGTAAATTTTTTGGTTAAGCTCAAATTTTGATTTCCAAATGGGCCATACAACTGTTATGAGATGTTTGTGTTGGCGTCTTGGCAAATAAGAACCTCCCGATACAAACTCCCCATGTATAAATCTTTTTCTATAGCTTATGTTTTTGTTTTGGGATGTTTGTATCGATGTCTTGGTTGTTATGAACATCCCAGTATAGATTCCCTTTGCTTCTTTTGGATCCTTTTTGCTTGATTTGATCCCTTTGATCTCTTAATCTGATTTCAATGCTCATTCAACACCTAAAATGATGAAATTCAATGCAAATGCATATTCTACTAATCTAATGAACCTTAAACTAACCTAAATGCAACCAAAAAGAAGATTAAAATGCATCAAAAACACAATTTATCAACTCTCCCAAACTTATCATTTGCTTGACTCAAGCAAGGAGCAAAGGTAAATAAGATGGAGAGGTTTGAAAACGGGAACCTCGAAACCAAAAGATTCAAGTTAGAGCCTAGCCTAATGAACTAACATCTCAAACATATGATATCATCAATCTCAAACTAGCATCGCTACTCATCTCATGATTCATGCATTTTCAGAATCCCTCCTATTACTATAAGTATGTGATCTCCCTTGTCTAGCTTATGTCATCTTTCTACATTTAATTATATTGGTGAGGCATACTCAAATAGTTATCTTAGAGGTTCTAATTGGTTAGGTCGAATGGGGACTCCAATGAATCAAAAAAAGGTTCACACAAAATTCATGGGCTATCACTCAAAAGGAGTGATTGGAGAAGTAAAATCAAAATAAGGCAAAGGACAATGAGGAAAACAAATTTCAACATCATTTTCTAAACATCCCTCAAGAACCTTGCCTTACTCTACCCCTTCTCCTAAATGTTTTAACCATTCTTTCCAATCTTAAATTTCCCAAACAAAACCATTTTTCCTCATTTTTCTCCACTAGACTCATCATCATTCTTTTTATATATACTTTAAAAATTGCACAAGCTCTTTTTATCTTTTAAAACTCTTACGCTATTCTTTTCATTTTTGTATTCTTCGCTAGCCTTTTCTTTTCTTTTCTTATTATATAACATAGAGCTCTCTTTTCTTGAACCTTAGGAATTCTTTCTTTTTTATTTTCTAAGTCTAGAGGAAGCCTATTCTTCTTTCTCAAACCCATCTTTTCTTTCTTTTTATTCTTCAACTCTATCTTTTGAAACTTAAATCACTAAACCGCTTCTACCTTTATCCTATTAGAACAATAATTAGAACCATTGCTATGACTAAAGTCCCAAGCCATCAAAATACATCCAAATACTCAACTTTCCCTTATCCTAAATATCATTTCTAAATGCTAGATGATATCATCAATATAGCTAAATGGAAGTTGTTAATTGTCGCCCCTTATACTCTTGAGTTTTTTTTCCAAATAAGTCACTAAAGAAATAAGAATTCACAAGTGTTTAGGTTAATTGAGTTTTAAGGTGGAGAGAGAAATCATTCTACAAACAGGAATGATCTGTTTATCCACATTTGTTTCGGCTTTTGGGTGACTAAACCATTTTTAGAATAATTAATCCTTGTAACACATTAAGATAACCACATATCAAACTAATTAGCAATTCAAGTTCAAGTCCATATAATGATGAAAATAACCTAAAACAAGTATGCTCCAAAACCATACTAATAGCTTTTCAAATTTCAAGATCCAAAGCAAAAACATCAAGACTTTTCGAGACTACTAAGATGATCATTTCAACACATTAAACTTGAGATGCTAATTCAAGAGACTAAAACCTAAACATTTCAAGACAATACTTCATTAGTTTCCTATGCATGTGAAACCTAGAATGAAATTAATTACAATATTTTTGAAGATTTTTTTGAAATTTTTTCGTTTCTTATGGTTTTTATAAAGTTCAACTATTCACGATGCATAAGAGTGCTAAGAAAAAAATCGAACAAAATGTCAGTTATGGACTCTCCCTTAAACTTAAATCACACGGTCTCTGTGTGACAATAAGTCCAGAATGGGGACCAAAAATGTGGAAAGAAAATGAAATGATGAATATGTAAAATGGTGTTAAGGTGGTACCTCCATAAAAGTGGATGTCGGGACGATCATTTGAACCACTTGAGCATCTTGAAATTTCTTATCTTGTATCTCCCCTACCCTTGAAACAATTTCAACCTGGTTCATTTCAACACTAAAGCAATCCAAATTGTCAAAATACCCAAAACAAGCACTAAAACATAAAAAGAAACTTGAATTAAAGGATATATACAAATGATAGCATGAAATTTTCTCCCAAGTGAGCTTGTTTAAAGTCTCTAGCTTTACTTCATTTTCTTCATCANTTGAATTAAAGGATATATACAAATGATAGCATGGAATTTTCTCCCAAGTGAGCTTGTTTAAAGTCTCTAGCTTTACTTCATTTTCTTCATCAAGTTTGTTAAGATCCTAAGGGATCGTATGACCTACTTTATCAACTATCTCCCATGAAAATCACTTGGAGACTTGGATACCTTCTCATCATTCTTGAAACTAGTCTTGACATTGCTAGTTTCTTCTACAAACACAATAGAAAGAGCTCTTGCCGTTATCCAATAGTCTTTTTCGTCAATGGTGGGTTTCTTCCTTGTTGACTTGATGTCATATCGTTGAGCATAGTTTTCCTAAAATGAAGATCAATCCTCCCTTTCTTCACATCAATTGTTGATCCATTAGTGGCTAAGAAAGGCCTTTCTAAAATGAGAGGATCTTTTGGTTCTTCTTCCATTTTAATGAAAACAAAATGCGTGAGAGCCTTTGCATCCCCTATCTTCACCGGAACATATTCTAGTACTCCAACCATATTTTTGACAGACCTATCTACAAGCACCAAAGAGATCCGGCAAGGTTAGAAAGATGTATGACCAAACTTATTTGCTATTGACAATGTCATAAGACTCACATTTGCTCCAAAGTCACACAAGCTTTTTTCAAATTTAAGAGGTCCCATAGTGAGTGCTTCCTTTTGAACCTTTGCATCAAGCTCATGTGTAAGCTCCACTATTCTTTGTAGACCTTTTAGTTTCTCTTTGACTGAGTCTTTAAAAGTTATGCTGTATTGAGGGTTCACCATGAATGCTTCAATGTTTGTCATTTGTTTTTCTACCTCTTTAATTTGCTTATCAAATTGAGAATTATACTTCTCAATCAATCATTTATTCAACCTTCCTGGAAATGGTCGTTTAGGCTCATAAGGTGGAGGTTCAAAACCCGATGCTTTGAATGTAGAATCCTTCTCTTCATTGGTTATCTTTCCTTCTCTTTTAGTATT
>OVBE01008000.1:0-17752 GCA_900406425.1 Iberis pinnata
TAATGTCCTGGTTACTAGTTCTAGAATGCAATCCTAAGTTCATCATACTTAAAAAACTTTATCCATACTCATCAAAGTTCATCACAGACCAATTCCAACTTCCATAATGCATTCAAATTCGTTTGTCCCTTTTAACATTCATTAATCAGGAACCATGGATCAAGTCATGTGCCTTCAATGAAATCATTTGTTCAAGGATAGGTTAAACAGTAAATATGACCCCCTTCATGCAGTGGTTAGTAATTAGGAACAAGGGTTCCCTCAAAAAGGGAATGAGCTTTAGCAGAAGGCTAAAGGTAAGAACACTTTGATGCATACATAAATAAGACCTCATCTACCCAATGCTAACTAAATCTAAGTTTCCTAATTCTTCCAAGAGATGCTTCCTAATTCTACCCTTTTGAAACTTCAAAGTGATCAAACCCATTTTCATTCCATTTTTTCATTCTTTCTTTGTTACCCTTAGGAGAGATTTCTTTTTTAGATGCTGCTAGCTGTTTCAAGAACTCACTTAAACACTTAATGGCTATTGATCTTCTTACTTGCACTATCTTTTGGGTTTTACCCTTTTGCATTCATTGTCATATGTTTCTATACTAGCCATACTTCTTTTTCATATTAACGTTCCCCCAAACTTTCTACTAGCATTAACTAATTCTTTTTTTTTTCATCTCCTAAGGTTCTTTCTTAACACTTCCCATTGTTACCGACTACCAATACCCTTTTTATTCATTTCCACCCAAAGCCAACAATTGAAATCGAATCCCACCTAGTCCTATCTAGTCCAAAAAGCATGGACTAGAACTACATGAGACCCTATTCCTGACAGTTCAAACCTAAGACTTTCTACCAAGCTCATTCCATAAAAGATCTGCCACTCAGTAGTAAATGCAGAGTTTGAAAGAAGGTAAGGTTCAAAGGTGGGGATTCTACTTGGGTTAACAAGAGTGATAAAAGGTAGAAGATAACCCAAGTATGTATATTTTATCCATGAGTTCATATTCAACACACAAACATGATAATTAAGCATTCAAATTCAAGTTCTAATAGATAGGAACAAACATCAAATTACAACATGCTTCAGGAGAGAAGCGATCATGCAAAATTCACATTCCAAGTAAGGTGAGGTTTTACTTCAGACAATTTCAGGATGCATTAGACAACTAACAACCAAGGCACTAACACTTTCTCAGAAAACATCACACTTACAAGGTTATCACCTTCCTAGTTCCCTAAGCATGTGCAACATCCTATATGCAACTACATGAAATTCAAATGACACTCTGTTTTTGAAGAACAATTCATGAAATTTTTTTAGATTTTTATGGGTTTTTGATGCTAATAGATGCTATTTGAATGCATTGAAAATTGGAGACAAAGGAACAAACAAGAAGATTTCATTAATAGAAGGGGTCCTTCTGAATCCTCCCCTAAACATGAACTATACAGTCTCTGTCTAATCCAAATTGTGGATCGGACTCAAGGTTGGAAAGGATAGTGAAAGCATTAAAAACATCAAGACATAAAGACATGCACAAACTTAAAACGTAATAGATGGAGGTGCAGCGGATCATACAATGGTTATCTAGGGGTGACATCAGTTACTCTGAAATTAGAAGTTGGATGAGTCTCCCTCCAAGGAGAGGGTTGAAAGGTTGTCCGAACAAGATTCCAGGGTTGTGGCTAGGTCGATGATGGCTTGATCGGTGGAGTAGTCATGGCTGAACATAATGTTCTTCGTTCTCTCGAGAGATGTCCTTCTGTTGTTTGGAAGTAAGATAATCCCTTTGGTATTGCATGTTTTCTTAAATTGGTAGTAGAACAGTTCATTTAATCTCCCTACTAGGAACTGAATGTCCTTTAAGTGATCGTAGTTCAATGACCTTGAGGTCTGATCAATTCTTCCGAGATAGACTTAGGTATGCTGAAGGATGGGAGTGATCCGCCCTCCCACTCGTATTTGAGGTACTCCTCTTTGTTGAGACATCCAAGTGGGATCTTGGTATTTTTCCAGTTGTCTGAGAAATAGCTTAAGGGGACAAGGTCTTTTTTCAAAGAGTGCTGCGAATAGGGATTCATCTTGGAGGAATTTGCTAACGTGAAAGGCAATTCCTAGACTTAAGAACTTCATCTCCTCTCCCAAAATGTAGGTTGTGTCTTGCCTAGCAAAGAAATAGTTTGCGATGATTTGGTGTACATAACGGATTGCTGGATGGCGGATAAGGTCGCTCTTGGTCTTCCCTTCTCTATAAGCCCTGGATCCAATTATCTGCCAGATGAGTGCAATCTCATTTGGATTAACTTCGAATGTGGCCGGTTGAGTTTTCATAGCTTTGCTAGGTGATTGTCTGAGTTTTTGCGTAAAGATCCTTGAAGGTGATGAACCCACCATTGCTTCTATCGTACCCTCTCTCGCTGACATATCTCACTTGTATGGAGGCTAAGAACATGCACGTCGGTCGGTTGTTGGTAAGCTTTGGAATCCATGTCAAGAATGCTTGGTATTCCCATATTTCGCAGAATGTTCTTAACTGGCTCCAAGATTCAGAGACTTTGCACTATTTCTTCATTGGGGAATCTTGATCCTGTGAACTCGGCCGCCATTAGGACATGGTAAATCTCGACGTCTGACGGTATGTTTGACATGGTAGCTCCTGAAAGATCAATAAACAATTAAGAACTTTTCGACAGGTTGAAGTCCCTACCACTTAACAAATGCAAGTTTAACATACTCATCATGCATAATTCTTAAATTTTATTCGCATCGTCATCAATAACTTTCAATTGGGTTTCATAAAACTTTCAGAGACTAATGGAAGACTGAAAATTTCATAAAAATTCAGAAATGATAGATTGGAAACCAAATTGAAGATGCGTAAAGATGGGATGATTTCTTGAGCTCAAAATTTCAGAGAATGAATTTAATCAGAGAATTTCAGTAGTGAGAGTTAATCATAAAAGAGAGATGAAGATACTCCCGTAAATAGAAGTGTGGTGAGTGGAAGGTTGTGGTGGAGGAGGAAAGTTGGTGTATGTGGAGGGGATTAAAGAGGGAACATTGGGGTGTGGGTTGTGTAAGGGAATCTTGGAAAGCATGAGTAGACATCTCCCTTGGCAGTGGTTGTGTAAGAGAGATGATGAAGGTGTATCTTTGTCTTTGAGTGAGATAAGTTTGTTCGAATTAAACCAATACACCTTTTGGTTCGAATGTGCTTGTTCTGCTCGGGTTGATAACAACTTAATAAGCCGGTTTGATAGCGGTTTGAACGCATAGGTCGATCACGTGTAGAGGTGTGAATCGATCATGACTTCTCCTTGGATCGATCATTGTTGAGTATTAGATTGATCCTGGAATTAGTGTGCGGATCGATCATATGGCATTGCCTTGGATCAATCATGACCTTACTTTAGATCGATCATGAGCAAGCATGGATTGATCTCCTTCGTTAAAAACGCATGGGTCCGGACCACTCCAATTAGAATACAATGGATCCATATTCCCAAGATAATACTTGAACCTTTTGTTTAGTAAGAACACTTGGTCTCCATTCTAGATTTCCAAGGTTCGGTTTTGAGGCTCCAAGTATTTTTCAGAAATCGGATTGTTCGAAGGTGGCTTAAGAGGTGGCACATGTTCAGGTTGAGGGCTGAACTCAGGATTTCCTTTTCCTGAATCTTTAAGGTTGTATTCACCTTTGGACATTTCCAATGGCCTAATTTCTTCTAACTCCTTTCGAACCTCTTTATCTGTTTCTTTGATAGGCTTGAAGACTTTATAGTGCATTCCAGACTTTGTAGGTTCCTTTCTCAATCTTTCTTCAACCGCTTTACTGCTTGAGTACCCATTCTTTGGATTGTCTTCATTCAGTTCCTTCTTAGATACCAGCTGACTTTGGGCAGCGAGGTCCATAGGTTTAATCTTGATGTTGAAGATTATTTTGGTCCTCTCCCTATGTTCAGCTTAATGTGACCCTTCTTGATGTTGATTACAGCTTCAACCGTTGCTAGGAATGGTCTTCCGGAGATCAATGGATCCTTAGGCTCTTCATCCATCTTCAACACCACAAAGTCTGTAGGTATTGTTACATCCTTGATCTTGATAGGTAAGCTCTCCAATATGCTAACAGGATGCCTAACTGACCTGTCTACCATCAACAAGTTTATTTTTGAAGTCTTGAACTCATCTAATCCTAGCTTTTCGGGAGTGGACATAGGCATAAGGTTGACGGAAGCTCCCATGTCAGAAAGAAATTCTTCAAAAGTGAAAGTTCCAAGTGAGCAGGGTAGTGTGAACGAACCAGGGTTTTCTTGCTTCGTCGTTATCAAGGAATCGCATTCTTCAGGTGGTTCCACCACTTCTTTAGTTACTTCTTCCTTCATGGATTTCGCAAAAAACTCAGGGTATTTTTCCATAATTTCCTTCTTGAATCTGGAAGGGAAAGGTAACCTCGGGACATATGGTGGTGGAATGAAGGGTGCGTCCTTCTATTGTTCAGAAAGTGATGGTTCAGTGACCACTTCAGGTGGAGGTTGCAATGGCTTATGTGAATTGGTTATTGCAGGTTCATCTTCTTCAGNTGTAAAGAAGAGGGTAAGTTGGAGTAGTGTTAGAAGACGTCTTTTCAAGGTAGATGGCATTGATGTTTGCTTAATCCTTTGGATTCTGCACATATTTGCCTAGTAGATGACAATTCGCAGAAGTTCAAGTGGATGCGGTTTTTCCTTCAAGAGTGGTGATCTTGGAGGTAAGATTGTCTATCTTTGAGTAGATTGCACCAAAGGATGTATCCATCTTGTGTTGGAGTTCACCAAACTTCTTTGATGTCTCCATTGCATAAGCAGCTTGACCTTGAAGAAGTTTCTGTAACGTAGCTTCTATGTTGAAGGTTTAGCAGGAGGTTGGTTAGATGAAAACCAACAGTAAGTTGCTGTTGTTGCGGTTGATGAAAACCATTATGTTGTTTCTGCTTTGGGTAGTAACCTCTGTTCTGGTTGAAGTTGTTGAAGGGTTGAGAGTTCTTCTGCTATTGAGGTGGGTACACTTGGTCTTGAGGATTAGCAACATTGTTGCTTCCGTAAGAAAGACCAGGGTTGTTAGAGAAGTTTAAGTACCCTTTGTTGTAACCCTCTTGGTTTTAAACATAGCACATTTCTTCTTGTTGTTGAGCTTCGGCAGCCTAAATCTGCCTAAACCACTGATGTGCCTTCTCTCCCAAAGAGAAAGGGAAGAGGCGTAGCTTGAAAGCGTCTTCATTCACACCGTTTATCTTCTTGAGACTGCAGAACCTGTCGAATTCATCGAGATGATCAAGTGGATCTTCCATAGGTAGTCCATGGAACTTGTTGCCTTGCACCATAGCAATGAGACTATGCTTGATCTCGAAGTTGTTTTTCTGAACTGCAGGTGGATTAATTCCATGTCTGACGGTGTGAGTGTTAGGGTTGTCACCAGCGCCTATGGTCTTCTGGTTGTCTCTGTCAACGTTGTCTGCCATTTGTAAGTTTAACCTTCTCAAGTGTTCTGCACGTTTGTGTTCACGTCTTGCCCGAGAGTGTTCTCGTTCAAGAGCTCTAATGTCTTCAACCAGTGGAAGCAAGTCACTTGGTCCTCTGCTTCTCAGGTTCATACACTGCAAGGTAGGTACCTCAAAACAAAGCAAACAAAGGTAGAGGAGTAAGTAAAAATGTAAAAAAAGCTTGATCTGAAAAGATCCAAAATCTAGAATGTAGTAACAAATCCAAAATGGCAACGGCGCTAAATTGATAGTAAGATTTTTTGGTCCTACTGGGTATCAATTACCCATCGTTGTAGTATAGATGGGTTGTCATCCATAATGGGAATGTACTAAACAATCTGGATGCAATAGATGCTTTAAAATAAAGTTAAGTGTTAAAAGGGGTTGTTTGCTAAAAGATCCTAAGTGCAATGAACATAAAATGCATAAACATAAAAAGAAGCATAAAAGGCTAAGATGCAAAAATAGAGTAAAAGCAAAGAAGGTGAAAGATGCAAGCAATGTAAAGCAATTCCCGAGGACAAAGGGTAATTGACTAAGGATCCATCCTGAGTTACCTAAGCACCTAACATACCTCATACAATGAGCTAACCCCTAGACAGTAGCAACATATGCAATCAATTCCAATTCCTTGGCAATTAATCTCAAGCAAAGCAGTTACACACTCAACTGCAGTCATAGACGGTGACTACCTGGCAGGCATTAGCAACAACTGCTTTAGTCAATAAGCTTCCCAAACATCTAATGCCTTAGAAGGGGAAAATGTATCTCTAAAATCACCTAGGTCCAGACACCTTCAATGACTCACCTTCCGGTGTTGATGGGTCTAACGGCGGGTTTTCAGTCCCTTCCGGGTAGAAATACAATCAGCATTACGAACAGATGAAACAGAAGAGATCTAAGAACAAACAACTTAGGTACTAAGGTAAACCCAGAACATCAACCCTATTATACCCCCATCCTCAGGAACTTAGCGAACTACTCACTACTCATGGGAGTAGAAGCAGAGGGAACAGAAAACGTAACTTCAAAGGTAAACATGCAGATCTAAGAAAAACAGATGAAGAACAGCAAGAACACAAACCTAGAAATGAAGAAAAAACTTAAAAACAGAAGATTAAAGCTTAAAATGAAAATAGAGATGCACAAACTAAACAACAACCTAAAGCTAAACAAGACATAAAAAGAAAAACAGAAGATTAACTTAAAACTCATAAGAAATCTGGTTTTTACATCAAGAACATGAAGAACAACAAAAGAAAATAAAACCTAAGACTAAAACCGAAAAAGGAAAGAAAAACAAAGCATTTTGCAAATGGAGGCGAATTAGGGCTTTTATAGTATTCAGAGAAAAGCCGTAATTCGCACTAAAGACAAAATGATAATCATTGTCTTGGATCTTGGGCCTTGGTTCAAGTAATATCCGGATTTGAGTTGGTCGGGTCGGAGCGTGTTTGACTTCGAGTTGGTAAGTGCGTGATCGATCTGAGCTAAGGATGGTTGCATTAGATCAATCCAACTGAGATGCATCTAAGGTGCGTCTAAGATTAGGATCGATCCAGGCATTGAGTGCCTGAGATCAATCCAGACAAAGGTAGGATCGATCCTGCCATGCTTCCTTCTTAGTCTTGCTTCACTTCCATGGACTTCTTTAGCTTCGTCTGAGAGTTCACAAATTTCCTTGAATGAGAGAGAGAGATCGATCTAGGAAAAGATGGGATCGATATGAGGTATTGCTGGGATCAATCTCAGATCGATCCAAATGGTACAGTGAGATCGATCCCAGATCGATCCAAATGGTATAGTGAGATCGATCCCAGATCTATCTAGGTAGAGCCATGAGATGGATCTTAGATCAATCTGGAGAAGGCAGTGGGATCAATCTGAGAAGTGGCTGAGATTGATCCAGGCAAAGGTAGGGATCGATCCGGTTTTGGCCCTGAGGTAGATCCAGTCCATTCCATGCTAAGTGCTACTCCATTCAATGTTATGTGTTTCTTTTTTGAAATCTCACAAATCCTTTCCGAAAACTCCTGAAAGTCCTGAAAAATCTCCAAAATGCCTGCATATGCAAATTCTAATGCAAAAATCCTAAAAATCATAAACTTACTAAAATAAACTATAAATGTGATGTATGCACGCTTTTAGACCTCAAAATAGATGTTAATTGATATGTAAAATCCATGATAAGTCAGAGTCATCAGAATGCCTCGTTCCTCACAGAACTTCTGAAATTCGCCATTAGTATATTTTGTTCCATTATCAGACTTTAAGTACTTCACCTTTCTCCTTATATGGTTTTCAACTTTAGCAATCCAAATCTTGAATTTCGCGAACACCTCAGATTTTTTCCTTAAGAAGTACACCCAAACCTTCAGCCTCCTAATGATTTCTCTCTTGTTGTACCCCACACATTAGTATGAACATAGGCTACAATACCCTCTGTTGTGTGTCTTCTCGTTTTGAAATACGATTTAAATTGTTTTCCTATACCAAAAAAACTTGAAAAAATCCATCTTACAGCTCTTCAACCCATCTAGAAGATCCCTTTTATGGAGTTCGCTCAGACCATGTTCTTTAATATGACTCAAACTCATGTGCCATACAGTAACATAATCTGCATTAGATTCTGCAGCTGCAGCTTCACCTACAACTACACTGTCGACCATTCGATATACACTTCCACCTGCCATCAATACTTTCATCACGACCAAGTATCCTTTGCATACATATAAAACATCATCACCTTCTTCTCCAACAAATTTGTATACGTTTCTCTGAAGCATACCCAAGGAGATCAAGTTCTTCTTCACCTTTGGAACATGCTTGACGTTATTCAATGTTCTAACTATGTCATCATGCATCCAAAATTTGATATGTCCAACACCAATGACAGAACACGTTCTGTCATCTGCCAACAGAACTGACCCTATGTTCCCACTCTTGTATGTCTCAAACATATCTCTGTTATGAGTGATATGAAATGAGGCAACTGAGTCCATGATCCAAGAATCCGTGTGATTTCCTGATGTGACTGCTAACATATCGTATTCTGTTGATCCTTCTGAATTTGTTTCCTTCTGAACCATGTTTGTTGAGTTTCTTGATTTCTTTTTACTAGGACATTCCTTTTTGAAGTGGCCCTTTTGCCCACATCCAAAACAGAATGCTTTGTCCTTGTTCTTCTGCTTTGATTTTTCTTTGTTTCCATCTATTTGTTTATGCTTCCCCCTTATACTGATTTTATTTTACATAAAATCCATCTCCTTGAGACTGTTCAGATGAATCTGTATGCTGCTGTCTCTCATGGTGACCGATTAACATCGCATCAACTGTATCAAGCTTTATAGTCTATTTGTCGATTGTAAGAGTTGTGACTAGCATGTCATACTGGGGAGGTAGAGAACACAACATGATCATGGCTTAAGGGGAAATGTAAGGAAACTAAGAAATGAACCAAGTTGGATATTAATTCAAGATTAAGGTACACTTTATCTATACTCTCTAGAGAAAAATCAAACGATATGGTAAACAGTGATATGTTTTAAGGAGACTAGATGATCACATCTTGCATTTGACCCACTCTCCATTTTCAACCACACAAGGACATATTGTAACAAATTTAGAGTTAAGACAAGACAATTTGAGTTTTAGTACAAGTTGGTTACTTTGGTTTTACCAAAAAAAAAACAATGATATGGCAAAAAAAAGGATGTATTGTGTGAGCAAAGGTACAAACTATCTTAAAAATGAAGTTGTTAAAGGAGAAAAGAGGATCTAATTAAAAGCCCATGAGTGAATCACCTTGTTACATAACAAATCCAAACTGACAGGTCTCATTGGACAAAATCTGGCCTTTGGCTACAATCTTCACTTGAGCTCTTACTCCCTAGCCTTAAGATGTCCACTTCAAACATACTCCCTAGCCTTAAGATGTCCTTTTCATTGGACACGGCTTGCTGTGTTTTCTTCCTGTGGAATCTCAATTTGGATTGTCAACCTCAATGTCATTTTCTGTTGTTCTGATCTTGCTTGTTGCACCATTAATTGCTCATCAAAGACCACATCTCGACTGATCACTCTTTTCCTTTTGTCAAGGTCCTATAACTTGAAGCCTTTTACACCTTTATCAAATCCAATAAAGATGCACTTCTTGGATTTCAAATCCAGCTTAGATCTTTCATCACTAGGGATAATCATATAAGCTGGACATCCAAATATCCTCAAGTTTTAAAGATCAACATCTTTCCCAGTCCAAACCTCTTCTGCGACCTTTCCTTCAAGAGATTTCCTTGGCGATCTATTGATGAGATAGACCGATGTATTTACTGCTTCTGCCTAGAACTGTTTTGGTAACCCTGCATTCAACCTCAAACACCTTGCCTTCTCAGCAATAGATCGATTCATCCTCTCACTGACTCCGTTTTGTTGAGCCGTTATTCTCACTGTAAAGTGCGTTTGAATGCCTCATTCCTCACAGAACATCTGGAATTTTCCATCACTATATTTTGTTCCATTATCCGACTTTAAGTATTTCACCTTTCTCCTTCTCTGGTTTTCAACTTCAGCAATCCAAATCTTAAATTTCGTGAACACCTCAGATTTTTTCCTTAAGAAGTACACCCAAACCTTCTCGGAGAAGTCGTCAATGAACAAAACAAAGTACCTTCAGCCTCCTAATGATTCTCTCTTGTTGGTCCCCACACATTAGTATGAACATAGACTAGATATCTTCTTTTGTGTGTCTTCTCGTTTTAAAGTACAATTTAAATTGTTTTCCCATAACAAAAACTTGCAAAAATTTATCTTATAGCTCTTCAACCCATCTAGAAGACCCATTTTATGGAGTTCGCTTAGACCATGTCCTCCAATATGACTCAAACTCATGTGCCATAAAGCAACACAATCTGCATTGGATTCTGCAGCTGCAGCTTCACCTACAACTACTTTGCCGACCATTCGATATACACTTCCACCTGTCATCAATCCTTTCATCACGACCAAGTCTCCTTTGCATACATATAAAACGTCATCACCTTCTTCTCCAACAAATTTGTATCCGTTTCTCTAAAGTGTACCCAAGGAGATCAAGCTCTTCTTCACCTTTGGAACATGCTTGACATTATTCAATGTTTTAACTATGTCATCATGCATCCAAAATTTGATATGTCCAACACCAATGATAGAACACGGTCTCTCATTTGCCAACAGAACTGACCCTATGTTCCCACTCTTGTATGTCTCAAACAAATCTCTTTTATGAGTGATATGAAATGAGGCACCTGAGTCCATGATCCAAGAATCCGTGTGATTTCCTGATGTGACTGCTAATATATCGTAATCGGTTGATCCTTCTAAATCTATTTCCTTCTTAACCATGTTTGCTGAGTTTCTTGATTTTTTTTAACTAGGAAATTCCTGTGTGAAGTGGCCCTTCTGCCCACATCCAAAACAGAATGCTTTGTCCTTGTTCTTCTGCTTTGATTTTCCTTTGTTTCCATTTGTTTGTTTATGCTTTGCCCTTATCCTGATTGTATTTGACATAAAATCCATCTCCTTGAGACTGTTTAGATGAACCTGTATGCTGCTGTTTCTCATGGTGACCGATTAACATCGCATCAACTGTCTCAAGCTTTATATTCTGTTTGTCGACTATAAGAGTTGTGACTAGCGTGTCATATTGGGGAGGCAGAGAACACAATAGGATCATGGCTTGATCCTCGTCCCCAATGTTCACGTCTACACATGAAAGATCGTTGATGATTATATTGAAGTGTTTACATGTGCCACAAGATCCGCATCTGAATGCATCTTCAGCAAATACAACCTTTGTTGGAGATATAACTTACTAGACAATGATCACGACAGATACATCTTCTCCGATTTCTCCCACATCTCTTTGCAAGTTGTGAGATCCATAACTTCATGCGTTATGTCGTCTGATAGACATAAGCGAATCGTTGAAACAACTTTGTCATGCATCTCGTCCCATTCATCTTCTGTGATCTTTTTCTGTCTTGAATCCAATAAAGCTTTCCTCATCCCCTGCTGTGTTAGCAGATCCTTCACTTGCCTCAGCCATAGACCAAAGTTTCCCTTCCTATAGAATCTTGCGATATCAAACTTAAGAAAGCCCTTCCCAGACAGCAATATTCACAACTACTCTTTGATACCAATTGTTGTAATATCGCTTACGATTTTAAGTTATAAAAAGAGAGAAAAACAATTGAGGCAAATCTCTGCGCTCTAGGGTTTCTTTATTGATCAAAGTGTTAATCTTTACAATAAAATAAAACGTCTTATATAATGCCCCCAAAACTCATCCCATTAGGAAAACCTAAGAAAATTTATTTTTCCTAAAATAGACCGTACCGTACCAGTTCTATTGGACCCTTTGATATTTTATATCATATTTTTAACAGGTTCTAATGGAAACTAACGTTCCGATGTGGTCGATATTTTAGATATTAATTTATGGCTAGGGCCGACACTGTGTATACTTGTAAGTTGTAACCATTGAGTATTGAGTATGTTTGAAGAGGACATCTTAAGGCTAGGGAGTAAGAGCTCAAGTGAAGATTGTAGCCAAAGGCCAGATTTTGTCCAATGAGACTTGTCAGTTTGGATTTGTTATGTAACAAGGTGATTCGCTAACTCTAGATCTGTGTCATCATGGGCTTTTGATTAGATCCTCTTTTCTCCTTTAACAACTTCATTTTAAAGAAAATTTGTACCTTTGCTCACACAATACATCCGTTTTTTTTTTTGTTGCCATATCACTGTTTTATTGTAAAACCAAAGTAACCAACTTGTACTATAACTCAAATTGTCTTGTCTTAACTCTAAATATGTTACAATATGTCCTTGTGTGGTTGACTATGGAGAGTGGGCCAAATGCAAGATGTCATTATCTTGTCTCCTTAAAACGTATCACTGTTTACCATTTTGAAGCTTGCTCATTGGCACTGTTTTGTAAAGATGTATGAATGATTCTTAAGTGCAGACACCTTATTAACATTCATTTCTCTTCAACTATCTTGCCTTTCATGAAATGTAAGGGCATATCTATATGCTTAGTTACGTCATGATGCATTGAGCTTTTAGACAAATAGATAGCTTTGTGAGTCCAGATTATCTCAACTTGTTCCTTTTCAAAACCGAACTCCACAACCATTAATCCTTTTAGCCATATTGTTTTTTTTATTTTTTTATAGCATAGGTTAAAGCTGTCAATATGATTCCTCATATCTCTCATCATATCATTCACTTATGTTAATTGTATCAATTAGATCTCTCATATATGGAAACTACCTCTGTATATAATCATGTTGTATTCTTAACAATATCAATATACAATTCATATATTCATATGGTATCAGAGCAGGCTCTCAAAACCTAAATTTATTTTTCTTTTTCTTCTTCTTTTTGCGCCTCCTCTTCTTTTCTCTGCTTCTCTGTTTCTCTCCTCTGTCAATGGCTGATCCATATGAAAATACAGTCACCCCTCTTGATCCTGCGACTACACTTCGATCTGTTAACATGAGTGGTGTAACAAAATTAACCACCTCAAACATCACCTCAGACCTCAATAATCTCTCTCTTCACAGCCAGTATACTGGTCAGGATGATGTGATCATTGGTGATGGTCGTGGCCTCTCCATTGCAAATACTGGCTCAACATATTTCTTTACTCCCTCTAGAGCTCTTACACTTAACAATATTCTTCATGTTCCCACCATTGACAAGAATTTGTTGTCTGTTTATCGTCTTTGTGTTGACAATAATGTCTCTGTTACTTTTGATCCTTCTCAATTTCAGGTGAAGGACCTTCTCTCGGGGGTAAAGATACTAACCGGTCCAGCTAGAGATGGGGTCTACGAGTGGTAAGATCATCTCTTCCTTTAGCTTTATCTGCTTTTTCAACTGCTAAAACTTCTGTTTTAAATTGGCATTTGCGTTTGGGGCATCCCCACTTTGAACTTTTAGATAATACTCTTTTGAAACATTCTCTCCCTTTATCAGTTCAATCCAAAACTCATTTTTGTGACTCCTGTGCAATTCATAAAAGCCATAAACTATCATTTGCTGAAAATACCATTCAATCTCATCACCCTCTTGATCTGTTATACTCTGACCTTTGGACCTCTCCCTCTTATTCATTTGATGGATTCAAATACTACTTAGTTATAGTTGATCATTACACACGGTACACATGGTTATATCCTTTAAAGCAGAAATCTGCAGTTGCTGAAACTTTTAAAAAGTTCAAAGCACTGGTTGAAAACAAGTTTCAACAAAGGATTATAACATTGTATACTGACAATGGGGGTGAGTTCATGGCTCTCTCTTCCTTTTTAGCAACTCATGGCATCTCTCACAAGACAACCCCCCCTCATACTCCTCAACATAATGGCATTTCTGAAAGGAAACATCGTCATGTTGTTGAAACAGGCTTGTCTCTTCTTTCACATGCCTCTCTGCCTATTGCTTATTGGTCCTTTGCTTTCACTACTGCTGTCTATCTAATTAATAGACAACTTTCTTCTGTTCTTAATTTTGAATCACCTTACTTCAAACTGTTTCAAGTCCTTCCAAATTATGATAAACTTAGAGTATTTGGCTGTTTATGCTATCCTTGGCTCAAACCCTACACTCAAAATAAGCTTGATCCCAAATCCATTCCTTTTGTATTCTTTGGCTATTCCCTCACTCAAAGTGCCTACTTGTGTTTTGATCCACAATCTGGTCGCCTTTATGTTTCCAGACATGTTCAGTTTGTTGAAAACAGATTTCCTTTTGATAGACCACTCGCAGCTCCTGTCTCTCCTATCTCCCCATGTGAAGGCATTTCACCTACACCAGCCACTCTATCTGTGACACCATTCTCAGCAGCTGCTACTCCACATCACACACCACCAGTCATACCAGTACCACCAGAGTCACCAGTTCAGCCACAACCTATGTCACCAGGTTCAAATATCTCTGCCTCTGTTGATGAATACTTGCTTGCTCCTATTCAACAGTCTCCTGCTTCCCTACAGTCCTCTCCAACACCACCTCCACCACCACCAGTTGCTAATACTCATCCAATGCGGACTAGTAGACAAAAACAATATCTCCAAGCCTACACAGAAGCTCACTCTTGCACTCACAAGACAAATCATGACGTTGAGCCTAAAACCTACAATCAGGCTCTTAAGAATGAACTGTGGAGAGCTGCTATGTCCACTGAAATTGATGCTCTTGTTCGCAATCACTCCTGGGAACTTGTTCCTCCTAATTTGTCTTACAATCTCGTTGGTTGCAGGTGGGTTTTCTTGATAAAAAGAAAATCAGATGGCTCACTGGATCGTTTTAAAGCCAGACTAGTGGCCAAGGGTTTCCATCAACGTCCTGGAGTTGATTACTTTGAAACATTCAGTCCTGTCATCAAGCCAGCCTCTATCAGATTGGTTCTAAGTCTTGCAATTTCCAGAAAATGGCCTTTAAGACAGCTTGATGTAAATAATGCTTTCTTACAAGGTACCTTGGCTGAAGATGTTTATATGACCCTGCCTCCAGGCTTTGTCTCTGAAACACATCCTCATTATGTCTGCAAATTGAAAAAGGCCATCTATGGCCTTAAACAAGCCCCTAGGGCCTGGTACACAGAACTCATGATGTTTCTTCTTCAGTCTGGTTTTGTCAATACCATGGAAGATACATCACTCTTTGTTTTTCTCAACAAGAAAATCATTATCTTCATCTTGGTATATGTTGATGACATAGTCATCACTGGAAACAACACACGGTATGTTCAGCAATTCATTGATCTACTTTCTGCTCGTTTTTCTCTGAAGGATCTTGGCTCACTCACCTACTTTCTGGGGATTGAAGTCTCTAGAAATGTTGCTGGCCTTCACTTAACTCAAACCAAATACATCAATGATCTGCTGCATCGTTTCAATATGACAGAGGCTAAATCCATTAGCACTCCAATGGCTGACAAACCTTCCTTATCAAAAAGTGCAGGCAGTTTTCTAGACTCTCCTACTGATTACAGGGTCTAAATTGGTAGTCTTCAATATCTTCTCTTTACAAGACCTGACATAGCCTTCTCTGTGAACAAATTATCACAGTATATGCAATCCCCCACTGATGAACATTGGATCACTGCAAAGAGAGTTCTGCGATATCTCTCTGGTTCTAAAAACAGGGGACTCTGGTTTGCATCAAACAACTCTCTTTCCCTCCATGCCTACTCTAACTCTGACTGGGCTGGTGACAGAGATGATTACTCATCAACTGGAGCTTACCTTGTCTATCTCGGCCAACACTTGATTTCCTGGTCCTCCAAGAAACAGTCCACAGTTGCTCGATCATCTACAGAAGTAGAGTATAAGTCTTTTGCTTCCACTGCTTCTGAGGTTCAATGGGTAACTTCTCTGCTTAGTGAATTAGGGATCACTCTTCACACACAACCTGTAATTTACTGTGATAATGTCGGAGCTACATATCTTTGTGCTAATCCCATCTTTCATTCAAGAATGAAACATGTTGGGGTAGATTATCACTACATTCGAGGGTTGGTTCAAAATGGTCTTCTACGAGTTTCTCACATTGCCTCTGATGTTCAATTGGCTGACTGCCTCACAAAGCCTTTGTCTTGGGCAAGGTTTATTCCGATCACAAACAAGATTGGCCTAAAGCATCTTAGTCCATCTTGAGGGGGTGTGTCAATATGATTCCTCATATCTCTCATCATATCATTCACTTATGTTAATTGTATCAATTAGATCTCTCATATATGGAAACTACCTCTGTATATAATCATGTTGTATTCTTAACAATATCAATATACAATTCATATATTCATAAAAGCCATATATTCAAATTTAGTCGTGAACATGGCTACTATCTTCTGCACACTTGATTTCCAATTAGGTGAAGACAAAACCTTAGATTAATCTTCTTTTATAAGGATCTGCAACATAGTCTGAATTGCATAAACCCTTGACATCAACATCGTCTTGCTTCTTCTAGACTAACTCAAATTCTTGTGCTCCTCTAACATATCTGAGGATCCATTTCACAATTTTCTAGTGATTCATCATAGTTACTCGTAAATCTGTTGACAACAGCTGAGTAGGAACATTCTACATTGATTCAGGATGGGATTTGACTTCTTCTTCACTCCCAGACCTAAGTTTAAAAGGAATTGCTAGGGGAATGAGGATATATTTTGATGTATGTGTGAAGAACTTTCTTCATATATTCACCTCGTGATATCTATAAAATTTAGAGTTTATGTTTCTTCTGATTTCCATTCTCGGAATCCTCATATCATTTCAAAAGAAATTCCTTACCATCTACATACAAGAGGAAGGAAGCAAGTATATGTCTTTTCCATCTTCAAGTTTTGGTAATATGTACACTGCTTGAAATTGTTGCATTCATAACCGAAATCTTTCATTAATGCATTTATTTCGTTCGAAAGTCTTTACACTTATTTAAGACCATACAGAGATTTCTTTAGCTCACAGACTTTAATTTGTACCTATCAGGTTGATCCATCATTATGGATTCATCAAGGATTCCATGTAAGAACGCAATCTTAATATCTGTTTGCTCTAACTCGTGGTCTCGATGAGAAATATACGATATAAACAAGTCATATTGAAACATGTTTTCTAAGTGGGAAAAATATGTCTTGATAATCTAATTACTCGTTTGTAAATATCATTTGGTAATCGATCTCGTCTTGACCCTTGGTTGTTCAACCCCCTAGATTCCTTGTTTTCTCTTATATACCCACTTGCAACTAGTTGCCTTGCAATTTTATAGTTTCTTGATTCTTGTAAAGTGAGTGCATTTCTTCATCCATTTCTAGCTTCCATGATGCCAGTCTTTGTCGAAGATGCAAAGAATTGTCAAAAGAAATGGAAAAAAATTGATGCTGCAAATGGAAAAGGAGGCATTAGAAAAGAAAAGGAAAGATGCTGGAAATCAGAAATCAGACAGCAAGGAAAAAAGGAAAGTTGATGTAAAACAAAAAAGACAGCAAGCTTGGAGCAAAAGGAAGAATGGAGAAAAGGAAAGATGAACAAGAAAGGAAAGTGAAAAAAAGGGAAAAGAATCAAGGGATTTAGTGGCAAAGGTTTTTGGGAGACTAGTATAAATATGAGACCAAGGAGAAATCAAACAGAAAAGATTTAGGAAAATCAAATTCAGTGTAAAATAAAAAGAATATTGTAATT